>VDFB02000017.1:233127862-233162946 GCA_007258455.2 Sequoia sempervirens | reverse complement strand
TAGACTTGAGCACTTCATCTTTTTTGTTCTTGCTACATCTCGAAATTTTGAGCGTAACTATCTTAATTTTCTCGTACAAATCAGATTTTGTTGATTTCAAAAAAAAGTGGCATCTTAAGAGCCAAAATTGTGTCACAGATCCATGTACTTACCCATATTATATGTAATAATATAATATTATATATTATATATTATATATAATAATACACATAATATATAATATTATATATAATAATATATATAATATTATATATATAATATTAATATATTATATATAATAATACAAATGGCGATGCAAATCGTGCAATTAAAAATTTTAGGGTTTTGAAGTCTAAAACTTATCATTTTTTATCAAATTTGTTGTTCGCTTTGTTTGTAGGAGACTATTAGACCTATCATGTCTCGAGAGTGTTGGCCTAGCCTTTTGTCCCGCATTCGCCATTTCGGGGAAGACAAGGACTTCTTTCTTGGAGTGATTGGGCTTGGATTTTTCACTTGGATGCCAGAGATCCAGACACATCTTGAGATGATGACCGTGTTGATTGAGCAGTGGCACAATGAGACTTCATCATTTCATCTACCTACTAGAGAGGTGACTATTACCTTGGAGGATGTATGGTGAATCCTGTGGATCCCTATTCATGGTAAGTGAGTTATTTATGACACCGAGTCAAGGGAAAATGCTATTTTTGACGTGCTTAGGTTTGATACTATTTGGGTGGACAGCCACCAGATTGACTTGTGAGACTACAAGGGGTGATGCCAGACTTAACCTTGGTTATTGGTGCACTAATTTGCAGAGTACTGGTGCTTGATCGACAAGGCAAAGGACTCAACATTGGTTGGGGAGTCAGTTGGGCGGGTATGGTGCAGACAGTGACAGTATATGCTTTAGGACCAATTGTACTCACTTCCTTGCACCATGACATGTATCAAGTAGTTTACCTCAAGGGGCGAGCTATAGGAGTCAGGTCCCACTTCTCCATATCTGGGCTTGGGAGCATATTTTCATGCTCCACCCTATTATTACATTGGTTGACACTGATCCAAACTAGCCTGTAGTCTATAGATATGGGGCTATGACTACATTGGAGCACATGAGTACAACAAGCATCCCCTATTGGAGATGCATCATAGATGAAATGACAGCTTTTAGATGCAGGTTGTGGATACAGGCCCATCCCTAGTACAATGACTAGGATCAGTTATTCTATACCCAGTAGATGAGGTATATCTTAGGTCGAGAGCATTCTATGGTGGAGAGGTACCTCCCTGATTGAGTGGCTCATCAGTTCAGTGAGACCCAGGATGTAGTACAACCCGCGTACAGAGCCATTTTTTCTCGTACTTCTAGAGAGACAATGTGGGGACAACAAGTCCACCCACAGGTGGCTATCGATGATTTTTGACAGCTTATGCCCCAGCCATGAGTGTATGCTAGTGGAACCTATGATGCGGGGACCACAACCATATATGATGCTTGGTTCAGTTAGTTTTCCCTAGTTCACCTTACAGATCCCATGGGGGGATAGGTTCCCAGGAGGGGGAGAGGTGTTAGACAAATCTGAGGACAAGGCAAGGGACAAGGCAAAGGACAACAATAGCATCATCAGTAGCCTCCCTAGGATGGGCATGATGGCTAGGTACTTTTTGATGGGCACCAGTAGCAACCATAATATCAGGGTGTGGGGGAGGTGCCAAGGCAGGTACCATTGATACATCCTTTGAGGTAGGCACCACCACACCAGCATCAATAGAAGCCACAGCAGTAAGCACAGGGTCCCAACACATGGGATGCCCAAATTCTAAAATTGATGGTGGAGAGGGACCAGCTGCAGCAGCAAGTCTAGTAGTTGACCGATGATAGAGACAAATATAGAGGAGAGCATGATTAGGAGCACCAGCTGAGATACCAATCTGACCTGCAATTATCACCAGAGGTAGGTCGTCGACAATAGTTAGAGGCCACTGCACAGCTCTAAACACAGGTAGGACAGGGACACGTACACGCACCACTATATAGAGATGACATAGTTGAGGCCTCCTACTGCATGACCTTGTACCACTAGGTCCCCAAAGAGCAGAGACAGCCAGATTATTCTCAGAGGAGTAGAGTTGCACCGAGTGGCTTGGCAGGACCTTCAATCAGGCAGCCATCAAGGAGCAGCCACCAATAGCCATTGGGTGGTCACCAAGACCAGTACCACCATGATGATCGTCAAAGCCTAGGCTAGCTCAACCTCCACATAGACACATTTTTTATCTACAGCCCTGATATGTTATATGTATATACATTCATCAGCTAATTTTGATAGTCTCTTGTATATCTATTTTTTTATGACATTTACACATTGATTTCGATTTTGTATCATGACAATCTTATTTGACAATGATATATATATATGAGATGGTCTGATTTGATGCCTTTGTATGTGATGTTCCTTTATTTCATGCTTTATGATCATGTATGGATGCACATGCTATGGATGGATGAAGATGTTTATGTGATGGATGTGTTTCTTTATTCATGCATATGATGTGATGCTATATGATATGCAATGTATTGATTTATGATTATGAATGCAATGAGATGGATGATTTACCTTTCTTTTTCAGTATCTTTTCTATATGACATGTCATGATGAAGCAGGATGTGCACGCTATGAGATGGATGAATTTCTTTTTTCCATATTTTCTATGTGATGATGATGTGATGATTATGATTATGATTATGCAGGATGTATGTATGTTGATGGTTTGTGGATGCAAGATGGATGTATTATTATTTTTGTAGGTTGTCATGATACCATGTTAGCATAGAAAGAAGATAGAAGACAAAGATGGATTAACCATTTATTTTGAGATTGATTCAAAATTCCAACAAGTATATGATTCTTCAAGACTTTATTAGATACGCTAATGAGATTGATGATATTATTGTTTTAGGGATTAGGATACTTCATCATTTCATTCCTTATTTTTGATATAACACATAGACACAATGCATCAAGATATTGATAACCAAGATGGTGTTGCATCTAGTGCAATGGACTTTGACTCTGCAAACAGATAGGATAATCTTTGCTCACACCTTAACATACGGAAACCTCATTGGAATGTAGTTTAGAATTTTAGAACATTTTGAACCAAAGCATACACAATAGTCAACAATCTATTCAAAACGACCTCCATACACACATCAAAGAAAGTATTCGCCAAGGTTATTTTACAAAAACATCCCACAAGAACAGCAAATGAAAGATAATGATTGATGCCCCATTCCTCTCTCTCTAAATCATTTTGATAGAAATAATCGAGAGGTCCTCGGAATGGGTCAAAAAGATAAATCATAAGACAAGACCAAAATGAACAAATAGTCAATGTTATTTATATCTCCCGCCAAAGTAGCATAGCTAGGGTGATTTTGATGATGATGTCCATTGTAGGAAGGACATGCATCCTAGGACATGTTTATTAGATGTTTTGACTAAGACTAATTTTTTGATAGGTCATTGATACAAACATTACCAACTTGTTTACTCATGATTAAGACTTTAGATTTTTACATTTAGGTTCACACTTCATAAATTGTCACACTTATTTCCACTTGTTTTACCAAAGGTTGAAAGTGACAATCAGTTTATTATGAATGGAATTTTATTTGCGAATGAAAGCAAAATGGGATGGGTGGTTTTGGAATTTTTAGAATATTTCAATGTTTTTGATGTTTTTCAATATTTTGAGGTTGTTTCTTGGTCTTTTTGGGTGTATTTAGGTGTTTAGGTTTTCAGGTTATTTGAGGTTGTTTAGGATTTTTTGAATGTTTTCCATTGTTTTTGGGTTTTCAAGTGTGGGATAAGGGGGATTTGCTACTCACGAGTCTCTTCGTTCTCAAGAGAATCCCAGAGAGTGAACTGCACTTAATCACCTTAAATATTGTTAAATGAAGAAATTCCAAAGAAACCATACACAGGAAACTTATTCCAAAAGACTGCTTCAGGATCCAAAAGAGCACAGTTTCCAATTTTTTTCCTTAGAAGGAAGAGCTCTTGGCCAACGGACTACAGTGTGGTATCAGGACACCAACGCGACGTGCTAGAGTCTAAGGGGCACGCTGGCATCCAAGGTAAACAAAGAACTCAAACCTTGGACATAAAAACTAAAACCTTATTGTCTAGTACAGATCCAAGTTCTATTTAACAAAATCACTAAATAGAAAGTAGAAGGTGAAATAAAGTACAAAGGGGGGCTAAGAGAGAACTCACAAATGGCCAAACGTTTGAAACCTTCCTCCAAGCTCCACTTCAACAACCTACACACAAGACAGACAGGGGAAAATATTGGGGCTATTTCGAGGCTTGCTACAGTCAAATCCTCATTTTGGTGTTCCCACCTCCACGGACAGCCAAATAGGTAGAGAGAGTAAAATAAACAAGTAAAGAGTGGTGAAAAAAATCCCCACTTGAGGAGGAGAACCTACACCACAAAGTAGTAAATGAACAAAGCGATCTAATATATTTGCAAATAGATAAGAGCAAGAGAGCATCACCAACAGTCCTCGACCCCCTCTTGAACACACAGACACACCATTGAATTCTCGCTAGAGAGATTTGGATGTTGGAGGGACCTCAATCCAGTAGAGCTTTGCTTGTAGAAGTGATGTTTCCAAGAGTAGAAGAGGCTGAGAATAGAGTGAGATTGAGAAGAGAAGTGATCGAATGAGAGAACCCTCCAAAATGAGAGAAAAAGGGGAGGTTTGTTTCTTGCAAGGGCAAGAGAGGTCATTACACTCGTAATTCTGACTATAGAGATGTGTGTCACAAGTCAAGATTCTGAGATTCCTTGTTTCAAACTCAGAAAACTATCAGGACACTAGCACATCATGCAAATGTTTGCATGCTGCGCAGGCATCTAACACGTCAATTTTTGGGAAATGACCCTGCAGACTATTGTTGCTTCATCATTGGACCTCATGGAATTGGAATCGCGAAATTTTGACCCCTAAGGTTCTTATCATAAATGTGTTTAGGCATAATAAATGCTAGGCGAATTGCTAAAACGTGAAATTGCCCCTAAGGTGTAATTTTGCGACATTACATTTTGTCCCCACTTTAGTGGGCTTGATTTTGGAAAAAACAACCACACTAAAGTAGAAAAGAGAAATCCAACACGAAACTTGAAATTTTTAGTGATTTGCATGCCAAAAGGATATTGTAGAGGACACAAAGGTCGAGCAAGCAAGTACTAAAGATGCCCCCAGTGATTGAACTCGGCGAAAAATACAGCATTTGTCGTGAAAAACTACACAAAATTTTGTTCTACAAAACTCCAAATTTAAGTCAACTCAAAAATCAGAAGAAGCTACCAAGGTGAGAAGAATGATCAAGAAATTTTTTGGTGGTTCAGAATAAAAATTTGATAAAGAAGTGACTGTATGCCCCCTCCTAGTTTTTCCCCCAATCTAGTGGGGTAAAAGTAGGAGAAACGAAGGGACCATGATCACCAGGAAAAATGGCCTCGGGGGGCCTATATATACCCAGGTGGGCCCCTAAAAAGGTCATTTTCACTATTCACTATGGGATTTTTGTTGAGTTTTATGAGATAAAAGTCAGCAAAAATGCCACATAGACGAGATTATCTAGACCCCAGGCTAGACCAACTACGAGAGGATGTGCACGAGGGCCTTGAGGTCGATCAGGTGAGTCCACAAACCACTTTTTAATGCATTTTTTTAATATTTTCAATAGTTTTTAGAAAGATTCAGAGCGTAGGCATCCATTTGGCGCATCTGTGTCCTCCTCGCGTGCTGGCATCCCACCAGTGTGCTAGGGACTCCAGCACGTGCTAGCAACAACCAAGTGCATTGGCATCTCTCCAGCTTTAATGGTGGGACTCGAAAACTTTCACGGCGTGCAGACGTCTACGCAGCGCGCCCATGTCTCAAAGGCCCCACTTAATAATTTTTTGTAGAATTTTTTGTTCATTCAAGGTTCTGACTTAGATTATTTTCAATTTTACAAGATTACCCAAAGATGAGGGAGCATCTTGGCCGGCAGGTGTTTCGCCTTGTCCGGGACCAACATCAGCACCTATCAGACAAGGAGGAAACACTTCTACAACAGGTGGGCCTTTGGCAGATTTATCATATGCCAGAGATGCTCTACCATGACCGGATGCTCATGGTGCAGATGGAGCAGTGGGACTCTACCACCTCAACCTTCCACCTCCCAACAAGTGAGATGATCATCACGCTCGAGGACATGTATCGCATCCTTGGCCTTCCTCTTCATGGGCAGAGAGTTGTGATTGATGATGCATGCTCAGCTTGGGAGGAGCATGACGGGGTCGAGTACTACTCGGGCTGCATTGATGGCAGTGATGGGATCGGACACATCTATATGTGTTGGTTCGAGTAGGGGTGTGTTGTAGTGCCCCTGTGCAATAGGTTTTGGTGATCACCGTGGCCACTCGGGTTACGATAGATGCACGGGGCTCTCACCTACACAGGGGCCTTGTGTATACTATTCAAGAGATGGAGGAGCATAGGACGGTGTTCACGTGGGGGCATAGCATACTCACACCTGTACTAGGAGTTGGACAGGTACATGCATTGTGAGTTATAGATTCTGACAGCATGCACCCTATTGCAAGTATAGGCCTTTGCCCACATTACTCGTACACAGCCTGAGGGGTATCCTTCAGTGCAAGATTATTCAGTACCCATGGCTCATTGGTGTGAGCTAATTAGGCAGTGGAGGCATGAAGACCTGCAGTTCTAGTAGCTACAGTTCGACACTCTGCACCCCAGCTAGATCAGGTAGCAACTCCATCAATTTTTTCACTGGGTGGATGATGGCAAGTTCCTTAGGACCTTGCAGCGTGACTATTTTCTCCTAGGTTGCACAAATTTTGTGATCATTCCTTATTATTGGACAAGAGTTATATGGAAACATGGATGCATTCAGACCATCCCTCCTGTGGTCCCATCTTATGCACGAGTTGTGAGGAGCACCTCCCAACTAGATCATCGATGGCCCGCCATCGTCGACGTCATCCTTTCTGATGACGACACTAACGACCAAGACCTATTGGAGATGTAATCAATTGACAATGTGGGGGTGGCAAGAGGTTGCAAGGCTTGGTGGCAAGTGCATGGTCATGGTCCCTTTTTCTAGCAAATGCCCCTAGGGGGGATCTCGGCCTGCAAGGAGAGGCAGCACCAGGGGTGAGGAAGAGGCGAGCAGATTGTGGCAGAGAGTAGTAGCAACAGTAGGGTGAGGAGGAGGTTGCATTAGAGGTGAGGTTGAGGCAGCGACAGAGGATGTCTTCTCCCCCACCCACAATCCCAGTCTCATTTGGACCACCGGATCCTGTCATCAACCCTGCGGCAGCTCTAGCGGCATCGGGGGTAGCACCAAAGGCAGGCGGTGAGGGTCTCAACATTGCACCACCTTTCAATCTGCACAAGTGGCTAGGGGACCCAGGTACAGCAGTTACACTATGTCATTTCATTTTAGTACTTCCAGTTTTTCATCTCACGTATATATGTTTTTCCTTAGTTTCATGTCTACACCTCTTGTGATACTGATATATCTCTTTTCTCTATGGTTGCAGTGGATACACAAGGATGGACTAGGCTCTTCACCCAGTGCCTATCAGAGGTGGCCCCTATCATGCCATTCTAGGGCCCCGTCCTCAACGCTTATCAACCGGCCATAGCAGGGTGACACACCCCACTCTTTGGGTTGATTGTGCGTCTGAGGACAAACTATGAGGAGGCACGTGTGGAGATTTCTACAAATGATAGTTGATGTTGCCACTACCTGGGGACAGATAGATTAGGTCTCAGCAGAGTTGTAGGTTGCCTTGGTCAAGCGAGATGCGATTGTGATGAGAGTAGAGGGTGTCGAGCAAGCACGTGATGCTCTTCAAAGCCAGCTCGATGACCTTGCAATGCAGCCAACAAGGGATCAGCAACTCTAGGACGCACTCAGGGTAGAAGAGATCTGCATAGCCTCCCTTGAGGGAGAGATCCAAGGATTCTATGATGCACTTTCTATTTCCCAATCGCAGAGGGCTCACTCCATATCCACTGTGTAGCCCCATCCATAGCCACTAGAGCTAGAGGGCTTAGGGAGCCATATGCCCAAGGCTTAGATAGCTATTTTGTATATCATTTTTGTAGCAATGTTATATATTTTGTAGATCATTTCGGATGTATAGATATTTGATACACATATATATAGCAATCACTTATTTTTTGACGACAATGGCATGATACATGTACATGACTTTGATATTTATATATATATATACATGAGATTTTGGTTCCAACATCATGGTGTTCTCTATGTGTATGCTTCTTTCTTTCATGTATTATTGTGTGATGGATGTTATATGTATGGATGTATGTTTAGATTAGATGCTATCATGATTTAATAAACACACATTGATGTATGTTAATTAAGTACAATGATGATCTAATTTCCTAATCAAAAGACTTAATGTAATGCATCGATACATAGCATAGTAAAACACACGTATGTATGCCTCACACACACACACACATGGTTACATCATAACATAAAAAAAAAATCATAATGTGTTAGTGAAGGAATGTCAAGACTTGCAGCATTGCAACCCCAAGGAGTGAATGTCACACATGTGACACATAGACACTATGCATAGTATCAGCGAAGATGCATTACATTAATAGGTTCTTTTAGAGGTGTCCCATTCATAGATGACAATCCATATGCACCAGAACCATACACAGAGATGACAATGTAAGGGCCTAACTAATTGGGACTGAAATTCCCCTTTTGATCGGGTGGCACATTTATATTTCTCTGATTCTCATAGAGAACTAGGTCACCTACCTTGAAAGTCCTAGGAAGAAAACATTGATTATATTGCTTAGATAATGATCATTGATAAGCTTTAAGATGGTCGAGGTTCTGTAATCAGCACTCATCGAGCATCTCAAGTTGATGCAAATGATTAGATCGATAAGTTTCATTATCAATTAACCCTTTAAGGGAAACCCACAAAGATAGAATTTCCAACTCCAAAGGCATGATAGCTTCAGCGCCATATATGAGGTTGTAAGATGTTGTTCCCGTCATCGTACGAACACTAGTGCAATAGGCCCACAAAGCGTACATCAATTGAACATGCTAATCCTTACCATGTTGATTCACTGTTGTATGAAGAATGAGCTCAAGAGTTTTATTAGACACTTCTTCTTGGCCATTAGATTGAGGATAATACGGTGTAGAAAGTATATGTTGAATATGAAATTTCTCCAGAAATTGCTTCACTTCCTTGCTCTTGAATGGCGTGCCATTATCAGAAACAAAGGTAGAAGGCAATCTGAAGGGGCAATAATATTTTTTAAGAGAAAGCTACAAATAGATTTAGCAGTTATGGATTGAAGCGGGACAGCTTCAACCCACTTTGTGAAGTAATCGGTAGTAGTGATGATAAAGACATGTCCTTTAGAAGGAGGTGATATTTTTCCAATAATATCCAACCCCCAATTCAAGAACGGCCAAGAAGAGGTATGATTATGTAACTCTTGGGCAGGAGCATGAAAAAGACTATGTTGTTGACATTGTGGACACTTCTTGACAAAATCAAAGGAATCTTGTTCCATCATCTACCAAAAGTACCCCATGTGAATCAATTTTTGCACCAAGCATTTACCACCAAAATGTCCATCCTCGGAACCTGAATGGGCTTCCTTAAGGGCAAGGGGTATTTCTGCTTTAGTGAGACATCAAAGAGGCAAACCATTGTAAGATTTTTGATAAAGAACATCTGATAAAATAACATAATAGACTAAAAGTTTTCATATACGCGTGTGATCGTTCTTCGTCGCATCATCGAGAAAATTCCCAGTCTTCAGATGGTTGTAGATGTTAGAATACCATTCCCCCGAGTCTATGTGAGAACACACGAGAGCATTAGATTCTAGTTGGTCAAAAATAGCAAGAGACCAAAGAATATGAACCACAAAGTGATATTCTTTTGTATCCTTATCCAAAGGTACCAGGGAGGTAATGCTCGCCATGGAATCTGCATGTTGGTTTTCTCTCCTAGGGACACTATCTATTGTGAAAGAGGAGGACCGTTCAAGCAAGGAAAAAATGAGGTCTCGATACTAGGACAACTTACTTTGCTTAGCTTGATAGGTTCTCGTAATCTGATTCACAATTAGCTCAAAGTCACCATGTATATGGAGATGTTTTATGTTTAATGCAACCGTGACACACAAGCCGGCAATAAGGGCTTTGTACTCAGCAATGTTGTGGTCCAAGTAAATTCTAATTGAAAGGAGAGAGGGACCAACTTACCTTTAGGTGAGATTAGAACTACACCCGCTCCATAACCAGTCTAAAATCTTGACCCCATCAAAACACATTTTCCATACAAGATTATGATTAATTGTGAAAATATCCTCATTAGGGAACAAGTCCAGGCCCGGGAAGGAATGAGACGAGGGAGCGTCAGCCAGTTGATCATAAACCACTTGACATTTTATCAATTTCTAAGCAACAAACTTTATGTCGAAATCAAAAACCAACATTACCCACTTCGCTAACCTCCCAACAAGGTCGGTACTAGAAAACAAATTCTTCAAAAGATCACTTTTCACAATAACATGTGTTTCAACATGAAGAAGATAGTGTCTTAACTTTTGCATTGCAAAGACAATAGCAAGACATTATTTCTCCATGGAGGAATAATGGGTTTCATAATCAATGAGGACATGGCTAATGTAGTAGACCGCTCTTTCTCTCTCAACGTCATCATACTAAGCAAGAAAAGCTGCCAAAGCGTATGGTGATATGGCAAGGTAAAGCAAAAAGGGTCTATCCTGCATTGCTGATATTAATATGGGAGGATTGGCTAGATAAGTTTTATGGAATCAAAAGCTTTCTAGCACTCCTCATCCCATATAAAGTGAACACCTTTCTTTAATAGATGAGTGAAAGGAAGGGTACGATCAGCCAATTGAGATATAAATCTATGAATTTACTGAATCTTCCCTTGTAAACTCTGCAACTCAGTATTATTCCTATGTGGAGGCATGTTGACAATCACATCAATCTTATTCGTGTCAACTTTGATTCCACGATGAGAAACTATGAATCCCAAAAAAATTCCCACATCCACGTTGAAGAAACACTTAAGAGGATTAAGCCTCATCTTATAGAGTCGAAGCCTTTCAAAAATAAGATGAATATTTCCCACGTGATTCTAACAAGTTATGGTTTTCGCCAAGATATCATCAAAGTAGTCCTTTAGGATTTTATGAATGAAATCATGAAAGATTAAGGTCATTGCTCCTTGGTAAGTCGCTCCTACATTCTTCAACCCAAATGGCATAACCACATAACAAAAGGTACCCCAAGGGGTAGTAAAGGTTGTCTTATACTAATCTTCAGGGTTAATACAAATCTGATTATATCCTGAGAAGCCATCCATGAAGGACAACAAGGCATGGTCTATAGTCGAGTCTACAATCATATCAATATTAGGCAATGAAAAGTCATCCTTGAGAGAAGCCTTATTGATATGATGAAATTCAATGCACATACACATACAGCCATCAGGTTTACTAACAACAATAATATTCAAAATCCAAGGTGAATAGTTAATTGGATGGATAAACCCTACTTTTAATAGCTTCTCTATCTTAGTCTTAACCATCAAGATGACCTTGAGATTGATCTTTCAATTTTTTTACTTAGCCAGCTTGGCATCAGGACATAATATGATATTGTGAACCACTATAGACTCATCAATATTGGGCATATCCTCATATGACCAAGCAAAGATGTCTGAATGAGAATGTAAGAGGTCAAAGTGCTCCTTAGCTTTCTCAGAAGAAAGGAACTTCCCAATATTAATCACCTTTTCAAAGGATTTAGGATCCATGAAAACTTCAGTGGTATCCCCTTGGAGAAGGGGACTATGGTCTTCAGGATGTGGTATTGAGACATCATCATCTATATTTGATAGAGGGGCCTCTTCATCCGTATTCAAAACATATTTGCCAAAGTATGCCTATTTACTCAGCCGATACGGGAATCATCATTTAGGGTGAAAAGAGGGGAAACGGGAGTAGGCTCCTAAGAATTCCTCTAGTGCTTCCTTCGAGGAGAAAACATGTAAGTGGACTTCTTCGACCTTTGTCGCATCCTCTATCAATTTAGGATGGACCAGATTAAGAGGTTCAACTAAAATCATATTAACACTCCACCAGATTTTTGCTTATATTGTTCAACAGAGCATCCCAAACCTAGATAACACTTGTGAGGCTTAAACTGGATAGGGACTTGAATTCCTTGCTTAACACATCCAAGGCCTTTATGCCCATAACCGTATTGAGAAACGATCCTATATACAAGACCATAACGTGTTTGTAAAGCTTCAAAAGACGGTGGTTCTACGTAAAGAGCGTCATTCCACCAATGGACATCAAATGCATCTACAAGGCCACAACGATTTTCCTTATTCGATTCGCAAACATTAACCTCCTTAGCAGGAGTAGGATTATCCTCCTCGATAGAGGAATGATTGGTTTCTTGAATAGGATCACAACTTACCATCTCAATGGGAGTCTAATCCATCTCCTTAATAGAGGTGTTTGAGGTTATCAAAAGTTTAAGATGAGTGGGATTCACTTTTTATTCTCCAATAAAGAATTTGGAGAAGTCCACGAATCCCCAATCATCACCAAGACATGCATTTGATTCAAAAGAAGAGGTAGAGGGGAAGAGTTAGGACTTTCTACTTTAGGCCGCTCTTTTTTAGTGACATTCACTTCGGGGATGACTTCCATGGAAGGTATGGCCAAGGAACATGTCATCGCATCAAAGGTTAAGGAAAAAATATAATTCTTAAGAGTGGAAACAACTAAAGCCCGACTAGCAGCCGCCAATTCATAGAGGTGAACAACTTCAGGGTTAGCCTTGACCGTTACCACCTGATTGTTCACAACAAACTTTAGAGAACTATGTAAAGTAGAAGTCACATCACCCATAGTATGAATCCAAGGTATCCCCAAGAGACTATTGTAAGGTAACGGGCTAGGTATCACATAAACCAAGGTGGGTAAGGTAACGGGGCCTAACCGCAAAGGCAATATTATCGTGCCTAGGGCTTGTCGACCAGCATTACCAAATCCATGAATTTATAAAGAAGCAGCTAAAGAAGAATAATCAACTTTAATTTTAGGTAGTAGATATATACCACAAATGTTGAGGGTCAAACCGGTGTCAATGAGGGTACTTCTAATACCGATAGTATTAACATTAACTATAATCATTAAAGGATCTGCTTGTTTCTACACATCCAGGGGCGGAAGCTCTTGTGGATAGAACATGATATTCAAAAAATTCGTACGAATATGAACCATCAACGCATTAACATCTGTTGACCTAGTAGAGGCAGGAAAGAGGATCTTTTGCAAGGCTTCCTAAAGCATGCCTTGATAAACCAGAGTGATCTAAAGCAAATCCCAAAGCGAGATCTTGGTCAGAGTAACACGAAGTTGCTCGACAAGATCATAGTCTCCAGGTGCTTTAGTCATAGGTTTAGGTGCTGAAGGAAGACTTGGTTGAGGAGGTGGTAAAGAAGTAGGAACTTGAGTAGGTTGAGGTGTAGGGACAAAAGGTTGTTGATCCAAATTTTTCTTATTTCTCCTTGTATTATATGTGTGCCCAACAGCATTATAAGAAGTAGAGTCTATAGCTTTTACAAACCTTGAATATAAATCTAGTGAATCATTATGATACAGAATCCCACAAATAGAATGAATCCTTTTAGGGGAAGGGCTATCTGGGGTCGGGTAAACAATGGGTCTCTTAGGCTTTGGAGAAGCCATGGAGACTACAACAACGTTCACCAACTCTTCAGCTTGTAAAGAAGAAGTAGACATTTGAGATGAAGAAATTTGTTCAGAAGATCTATAAGTAGAGGAAGGTGCTTCTAAGAAATCATCTAGAGCATCATCCAGCATATCAAAATTTTCCTTAGAGAAAGCATTATCATAAGCATCAAAATATTGTAGAAAAAGATCTGACATGTTCACGTTGGGTTCACCAAAATGTGAGATAAGGGGATTCGCTGCTCACGAGTCTCTTCGTTTTCAAGAGAATCCTAAGCAGCGAACTGCCCTTAACCACCTCAAATATTGTTGAATGAAGAAATTGCAAAGAAACCATACACAGGCTACTTATTCCAAAAGACTGCTTCAGGATCAGAAAGAGCACGGTTTCTAGATTTTTGCCTCAAAAGGAAGAGCTCTCGGCCAACAGACTATAGTGCGATAGCAGGACGCCTACACAACACGCTGGACTCTGAGGGACGCGCTGGCATCCAAGGTAAACAAAGAACTCAAACATTGGATAGAAAATCTAAAACCTTACTATCTAGCATAGATCTGGGGTCTATTTAATAGAATGACTAAACAAAAAGTAGAAGGTGAAATAAAGTACAAAAGGAAGCTAAGAGAGAACTTACAAATGGCCAAATGTTTGAAACCTTTTTCCAAGCTCCACTTCAGCAACCTGCACACAAGACAAACGGGGAAAAATGTTGGGGCTATTTCAGGGCTTGCCACAATCAAACCCCGTTTTGGTGTTCCCACCTCCACAAACAACCAAATAGGTAGAGAGAGTAAAATAAACAAGTAAAGAGTGGTGAAAAAAATCCCCACTTGAGGAGGAGAACATGCACCACAAAGTAGCAAATGAACACAGTGATCTAATCTATTCACAAATAAATAAGAGCAAGAGAGTGTTACCAACAGTCCTCGGCCCCCTCTTGAACACACAGACGCACCATTGAATGCTTGCTAGAGAGCTTTGGATGTTGGAGGGACCTGAGTCCGACAAAGCTTCGCTTGTAGAAGTGATGTTGCCAAGAGTAGAAGAGGCTGAGAATAGAGTGAGATTGAGAAGAGAAGCAATCAAATGAGAGAACCCTCCAAAATGAGAGCAAAAGGGGAGTTTTGTTGCATGCAAGGGCAAGAGGGGCCATTACACTTGGAAGTTTGACTGCAGAGATGCATGTCACAAGTCAATATTTTGAGATTCCTCATTTTAAACTCGAAAAACCACCAGGACGCTAGAGCACCATGCAGGCATCCAGCACATCATTTTTTTCGGGAAACAGGGCAATGGACTATTGTCACTTTGTCATTGGACCTTGTGGAATTGGGATCATGAAATTTTGACCCCTAAGGTTCTTATCATAAATGTGTTTAGGCATAATAAATGCTAGGCAAATTGCTAAAATGTGAAATTGGGCCCCTAAGGTGCAATTTTGTGACATTACATCAAGTTTTCAAATGTTTACATGTTTTCTAAGTTTTGACCAAGACCTACGAGGGACTAACCTACGGCTTTGGGGGCTCATCAAAGATTAGCCTTGCCTATGTTATACATGCAGAGACCACGTAGTTCGACTAACTCTAACCAGTAACCATTTATTGGTGAGATATGAACATTTGCTAGATTGTTAGTTTATTGCGACGGAATCCTAAAGACTGACCTAATGTGTCTCGAGGGCTCATCAATGATGGCCTTGCCTACATTAAAGCTTAGAGACAACGTAGTTCGAAAACCATGTTTTTGTTTTTTTTACTTTTTGACCTGTTTAGGGATTTTGATTATGTTTTGAATGTTTTGGATTTTGACTTTACAACTTTTCAAATGTTTTTGGATTTTTGGCTATACAAGATTTTGATGTTTTTGGATTTTTTTATTTTGCAAGTGTTTTTGAATTTTGATGATTTTCAAATGTTTTGGTCTTTTTTGAGAGATTTTGAGAATAGCCCTAAGATATAGAAGAACCCGATCCGATGTAAGTATAAACAAATTTCCCCTAGTGTGATGTTATAGACTACCTCAATATAGGAAAGATGAACTAACCTTGGGAATGTTCCAAGTAGTACTAAAGGGGAATATGATACCTACACAATATCCAACTATGATACAGACACAGATAGGCGATGGAATAAATAGGATTAATAGGATGTTGTAGATGAATGCGATAGATGGTGAGGCAAGATAAGCCAAGGAGCCAAGGATGGATGGAGTGATTATTTAAGTGAGGCGACTATTTACCAAGTTTTCACCAAGGTACTGGGTGAAATCACAATACTGTGTCTCACTTTTTACCCAAGATGGACATTTACATCAATATTTTTAACTGAATCTTCATCTTCTGAGACCTATAGTAGCTAAACCATAAAGAATTTGATAATGATGTGAAGTAGTGATTTGTGGCAATTTGTGTGTAGATTCTAAATTTTTTTTTTTTTCAAATTTTTAAAAATAAACCATGAATCTTTCAACATCTCCTTTAATAATTGGTTTTAGACAGAAAACAACATTTTCATAAAGTAACGTTTGTGTTGTACAACATAACTTTTTTTCTATAAAGTATTAAATTCTAATTTTTGGAATATAGATTCTCAAAATCAATATCTAGGGAAAGGATTTTTTTCATGATTTTTTGTTGCATTTTTTTTTTAAATTAATTTTTTAAGTCACTATAACTATAATTTGGACATATGTGTGTGTCGTACAACCTAACTTTTTTTGTATATATTGAAATCCAATTTTTCTTTTTTGGGTGAAACAAGGAAATCAATATCTAGGGAATGGGTATTTTTTGAATTTTTTTACAATGGTTTACTAGTTTTCCACCTCTACACAACAAAGAGCTTGATGTACAAAGAAAAACCTATGTTTAGTAAAAATTGAAAATTAAATACATGATAAAATGAAAATATATCAAACCTATACTTGCTGGAAAGCTAGTTTCAAGGGCTACAATCTTGAAAAATATAACTTTTAAATGATGTTATTTAATCCCTCAAAAGGTAAAGAAAAAGTGGTTTTTTGCCAGCATTTTGATAGCTGCGAAGGAGACTCCATTGTGGGTATGATTTAATACTATAGGGGTTATATCCAAGGGGATTTGATCTAAGGGGGTCTTATTTATCCCTCTTCAATTAAAACCCTTTAGATGGAGCCTCTCAAAACTTAAATCGTTATTTTTTTCTAAAAATAGTGATTTCAGGCAAAAATCAACACATCCCAAAAGTGAGACACAGTATTGTGGCAGCACCCTACTTGCCCAAAGCGCCACCGAAGAGGTTTTCACTTGAGGATAATTTTTTTCTTTACTGTTTTCAATCCTTTTTCTTTTTTTTGGATTTTTGTTACTTTTTTATTTTTTTTGGATTTTTTGGATTTATACCCTTCAAGCCTAGGAATAAAACTTTTTGAGATGCAAGTTGTTGATAGGTTCCTGCAAGGGTTTTCCTTTGGATGTTGATAACTAATATGCTCCTGAACCATAACTAGTTATGACAAAAAATGATTCTAACCAATTAGGCTCGAACTTCCCTTTGCTCGCTGGATCTGGCATGTGTTTTTTATTCTCTTTCAATACAAGATCTCCCACTTGGAAGGACCAACTTTTTATTTTCTTATTATAGCTCCTCTTGAGTCAGTTCTGATATGCCTACAAATGATTCAAAGCATCAAGACGATGCTCATCCAGCAATTCTAGCTCGTTCAACCGAGACACCCTGTATTCTTCATCAATAATAAGATTTTGCAATGATATTCTCAATGATGGGAGCTCGACCTCAATGGGTAAGATAGCTTTAGTTCCATAGACTAGGGAAAAGGGGGTAGCACCTGTAGGTGTGCAAATACTGGTTCTATAGGCCCATAAGGCGAGATTTAATTATAGATACTAGTCATGGCCAACTTCATTGATTGTCTTCTTGAGAATTTTGAGGATGGTTTTATTCAAAGCCTCAACTTGACCGTTGCCTTGGGGGTAGTAAGGGGTAGAGAATCGATGTTGGATATTGAATCGTTGGCACAACTCACAGATATCTTGATTTTTGAAAGGTGTCATGTTATCTGAGATAAGGGCTTGTGGAAAATTGTAGCGACAAATAAGGTAGTTCGAGATGAATTTGGAAATTTGTTTTCCCATGATGTAGGTCATAAGGATTGCTTCAACCCACTTCATAAAGTACTCAGTGGCCGTAATGATAAACTTGTGACCATTAGACGAGGTAGGCGTGATCTTTCCTATGAGGTCAAGTCCCCACTATGAGAAAGGCCAAGGTGTAACAATTGGTTAGAGTTCTTGAGCTAGAGCATGGATAAGGTCCCCATGTTGTTGACACTACATGCACTTCTTCACATACTAATGAGCTTCCCATTCCATGGTAGGCCAGTAGTACCCTATCCTCAACAGTTTCTTAGATAAGTTCATACCATTAGAATGTGATCCATAAATTCCTTCGTGCACTTATTTTAACACGGTCAAAGCTTCCTCTAGTTAAGACATCGTAATAATGTCCCCTCAATACTTCGACGGTAAAGGGTTTCACCTAGGATAACGAATTGGGATGTTTTCTGGACAAAGGTTTTCTTAAGGTTTGCAGTGATGTCAATTGGGAGGGTACCTATTTGTAGGTAGGTGAAGATGTCATGATACCATTGGGAACCAAGACCAACAATTTCACACACAAACTCAGATGAACAGGTACCTCGAATGTTGGTGGGAGAAGTTGCTCAATGAGGAATTCGCATTGAAGGATGTTAAGTGGCATGTCTAATAAGGACCCAATGGTTGTCATAGCATCAACTACTTAGTTGTTGACATGAGGTATTTGCTCAAATGTGATGTTGATGAAGAAATACTTGAGACTTTCTACCATCTTCTTGTAAGGTGTGAGCTTATCATTTTTGGTTGATAATCATCGTTGACTTGATTTATGATTAGTTGTGAATCTTCGTAGACCTTTAATTCATTTATTTTCCATTGTACCACAATTCTCAACACTGTTATAAGAGCTTCATACTCAGTAATGTTGTTGGTACATGGAAAAGATAGCCGATATGATTTGGGAATACAGTCACCTTGAGAGGTGATGAAGAGAATGCCTACTCCAGATCCGTGTTGTGTATGTGACCCATCAAAGTGCATCCTCCACTGATCTACTATGTCAAGGAAAAATATTGACTCATTAGGAAATTTGGACACCAATGGATTCTCTACATAGATGGGTGCCTCTGCCAGTTGATCTGCAATGACCTACCCTTTGATAGCCTTTCGCTCTACATACTCTATCTTAAACTCGGTTAGGATCATCACCCATTTATCCATTTGTCCAGTAATATTTGCCTTGGATAATAGATATTTCAATGGATCAATCTTAGTAATGAGCTTTATTTGATGTGAAAGCATGTAGTGCCTAAATCTTTGTGAAGCAAAGACTACTACTAGGCATGCCTTTTCAATGGGTGAATAATTCATCGCATATCCAACCAAAGTTCTGCTAATATAGTAAATTTCTCTTTCCTTCCCTATTTCATCATGTTGAGCAAAAAGAGCACCTAAGGCTATTGATGTGGTCGAGATGTATAGGATCAAATGTTTATTCAGTATTGGTGGCATAATAATAGGAGGTTTTAGTAGATAATCCTTGATTTGTTGGAATTCTTGGTCACATTTCTCATCCCATTTATATGTTATTCCCTTATGGAGAAGCTGAGAAAAGGGGTGGATCTTATATGTCTGCTATGCTATGAATCTCCTAATAGATTGTAACCTCCCTTGTAGACCTTGCATTTGCTTTAGTGTTTGTGTTGGCTCCATATCTAGAATTGCTTTGACCTTGGTTGGATCTATCTCAATTCCTCTTTATGACACTATGTACCCTAGGAGCTTGTCTGATGTGACCCCAAAGATGCACTTTTTTGGATTCAATCACACTTTGTATTCTTCAAGCCTATCAAAGATTAGTCCTGGTACTTCTATATGATCCTTCCTTGCCTATGATTTAGCTAGAATGTGATCCACATAGTCTTCAGCAGTTTTGTGGATCATGTCATTAAAGGACAATGTCAGGGCTCTCTGATAAGTAGCTCCAACATTCTTCAACCCAAACGGCATCATATTCTAGCAATAGGTTCCCCACGGACATTTGAATGTTGTGTTGTGTTGGTCTTCCTTGGAAATCATTATCTGGTTGTATCCTGAGAATCTGTCCATAAATGATAGCATCTCATTTCTGGAAATTAAGTCGACAATGATGTCAATGTTTGGAAGAGGGAAGTCATCTTTAGGACATGATTTGTTTAAGTCTCTAAAGTCAGTGCATATTATAATGCCCCTAGTGGGTTTTGAGATCGACACCAGGTTTGAAATCCACTCAGGGTAGTCTATCGGTTGAATAAATCCTACATCAAGAAGTTTTTGTAATTCTAGTTTAACCAATAATGCTATCTAGGGGTGCATCTTTCTCATCTTTTTCTTTACTAGCTTACCTTCAAGATACACTACAAGATGATGTACAACCACTTCAAGATCAAGTCCAGGAATATATGTATAGGACTATGCAAAGTTTTTCTTTCGCTCTTTTAAGAAGACTTCCAAGTTTGTCTACTCCTCATCCAATAGTGATTCTACATAAAAGGTGATCTGAGGTGCCTCATCTGTCCCCACATTTACTAGATTAGCTTTTTTTGTAAGTACTATTGACTTATCTTGATGCATTACACTAAGAGGAAGATTGAATCCTTCATCCTTCGATGCCTCAGAGAGGTTTTCACCATTGGATGCATCCTTTGAAATTTTACTATTTTATAATTAGAAAGTGTCACCAGGTGGTTTTCACTTAAAGATCTATATGTGATTCTCATATCATTTATTTTGTGACTGATGGATTCAATCATTTATCTATAGTAGGCATGTGTATCCAATTATATGTCAAACCCTACTTTGTGATCTTTGTATGGCAAGTTGTCATGAAGTCCCATAAACTTGAAGATTGCTTCATCATTTGAACGAATCCAAAATGGGTGGTCCTCATTGGTCCCAATTAATGAGTTGAGGGTAGACTAGCTTGAGTTCAATGATTTGGTTGTTTGGAGCAAAGGATGTGGTAGTTATCATGAATATGGAGGTATCCTCAAATAAATCTATGACATCAAGGGGAAAGTCATCAAGGGTATTATCACGTGATGTAGGTAACCAAGAGGAATTCTCGACTCATTTATTGGAAGCACCCTTGCCAAGAATGGTCACTTTGCTAGTAGTACATCCAAGGCCAAGATTATTTGGTTGTTTCTCATGAGCAAGGGGTTCTAGCAAACCATTTTTTTCTGCCCCAACTTCTCATTCTTGTTATACCCCCACCCCATCATTAGTTGCAATCCTTTGTTATCATCTTCCACTGGAAGAACGGGCATGGTCTTGTTATCTTGATACAATAATTTGGATATATATTCTTCATTGATGACCTCTTTGTTCAAATCTCCTCACTTGGTGAAAGTGGTAGATGCTACCTTCATTGTCTCATCTACCTTATTGATAGGTTGGGGCTTCCCGTCAGATTTAGGAGAAAGAGGTAACTCTCCAAGCACAAAAGAATCCTTCTTTAAGTTATAGTCCCCACATATGTTATCTTTGATCACTGCCTTGATATCTGGTATGTTTTGTATGATGGGTGTTTTGGATTCAAAGGTAGATGCTAGGGAAGATGGGTCAACGAATGAGGAGGATGTTGGCCCTTCATCATTTTTAGGCACTTGAGGGATCCTGTAGTATTTTTCTTCAAGGTTCTTGCAGTAATAGAATGGCTCAGGATCACCATGGATTGTAACATCTTTTTCCTCATAAGGAACTTTGACACATTGATGGTATGTGGATGCTACAATTTGCATGGCATGGATTCGTGGTCAACCTAGAAGAATATTATATGGAAGGTCAAGATCGAGCACTTGGCAAGTAGTCTCAGTAATAATGGGTCCTACTTGGATAGGGAGCTTGATGGTACCTTGAGAGACCCATTCTTGATCATCATATGCCTGTATGGTAACACCTTTTTCCTTTTCAATTGCATCTTCAGAGAAACCCAAGTTTTTGATTAGTTGAAGGGTATAGATATTTAGACCAACACCTCCATCCACTAGGACTCTTTTGACTTTGTTCTTGTGAACAATAACCTCAAGGTGCAATGTGTTATTGTGTGATGATTGTGTTGGGAGGTCTTGTTCAGAAAAGGTGAGGAGATGGGGAGTGGTGATGTGTCCTATCATAACTTAGAATTTCTCGATATCAAGATTCTCGGGTACGAAAGAAGTGGAAAAGGATTTTTCTAAATCTCTATGTGTGGGGGATAGTTTTAGTAACTCTAGGTGGAGACCTAGGCAAGGGTCTTCTTTGAAATTGGTCTAGGAGACTATAACTACTAGGGTTTGAGTTTGAGGGTGTGGGTTGTGCTCTAGGTTGCGACGATGCTCCTTGGATTGTGACCTTTCCTCTACGTGTGGTGACTCCACACTCTGCACTAGGCCCTTTGATGGTGATGACTGATATGAAATTATCACAAGATGCAACCATGTTGGTATACCCATGACATACATTGGTGTAATCCTTCCCTTTTCCATTATTGTTTCCCTTGTTATGATCTGACATCAAGTTTTTGTATATTTTGAGGTCTTGGTTGCCTATTTGTTGATCGACAGTCATGTCTCCATTTTCAATTAGGTCTTGGATGATGTTTTTTAGTTTCATGCACCTCATTGTCTTGTGTCCCTTAATCTTATGGAAATCACAAAGATCCTTCTCGTTATACCATGGTGGTTTAACTTGAGGTTCTTGGTAATTTTGATAGTTGGGGAGCGTGATTACATTGGATTGCACCAACTTTTGCTTGACTGCTTCAATAGGTTCCTCCAATGGTGTGTACTTATGTTTTTGAGGGTAGTTGTTTCTAGAGGTGGTAGTCATTTCCAACATGCTCTGTCACCTCCTATTGAGGCTCCTAATCTGGATATGGATGACTTGTTGTTGGAACCCCTTCATGTTTCTATAACCCGGGAGGATAATGATACAATTTTGGGTGTTGTTACTCCTGAGGAAGTATGGGTTGCTATGTTTAGTATGGGGGCGTTCAAGGCCCTGGGACCTAATGGGTTTCCCCTGGCCTTCTTCCAGATTTTTTGGGACATTGTGGGGGAAGACTTAACTTGGGCAGCTAGGTATTTTTTCAATTCTGGCAAACTGCTCAAACAATTGAACCACACCTTCATTGCCCTTATTCCCAAAATTGAGGAACCACAAACCACAACTGAATTTTGACCCATCAACCTTTGTAATAACCTTTATAAAATCTTCTCCAAAATATTGGTGAACCACTTGAAACCCCATCTAGAAAAAATAATTAGCCCAAACCAAAAAGGCTTTGTTCTAGGATGCCATATCATGGATGCTACTATTTCCACCCATGAAATTTTGCATTCTATGGACCAGTGCAACAAAGCTAGTATGGCATTAAAGCTCGGCATCTCAAAAGCTTACGACAAAGTCCTATCGGAATTTCTTCCCAAAGTCTTAGATAAGTTTGGCTTCAATCAGAGGGTGATTAACATCATTTTGGAATGCATTACTATTGTGAAGTATTTCGTTCTAGTCAATGGGGTCCCCCATGGTTTCTTTACTGTTGGTAGAGGTATTAGACAGGGTGACCCCCTATCTCCTTATTTTTTCATAATGGTTGTTGATGTGCTGAGTAGGAATGTTGCTAGAATGTTGTTGGAGGGCTCTATTAAAGGTGTTAAACTGACCACCACCTTAGATCTAGCTGTCATTCAAAAAAAATTGGATGACACCATTTTATTCGGGAAAGTTTCAGTTTTGGAAGCAAGGAAATGGAAAAGTTACCTTAACAACTATGTCGCTTGCTCAGGTCAATATATAAATTATAATAAGAGTATGATTTTTTTCTTTAACAACACTCTTGCCCTGTAGGATCATGTGACCATTGTTCTGGGCTATGTGAGTGCCTCTCTTCCTTTAGTTTATCTGGGTCTCCTTTAAACTATTAAAGATGACACTCCCACTCTCTAGAACACTATCCTTGAAAGGATTCAGAGGAAGCTGGTTGGGTGGAAAGGTTCTATCCCGAGTCATGCTGGTAAGCTACAACTCCTAACTACTACCCTTCAAGGGATTCTGATGTACTTCCTTTTTACGTTCAAAATTCCTAGTTACATCACTAAAATTTTTGAAAAAATCCAAAGAAACTTCCTCTAGTCTGGTACAAAGGAAAAAAAGAATATGTCTCTGGTTAGTTGGGACAAGGTTTGCCTTCCTAAAGTTGGAGGAGAGTTTGGTATTAGGAAAGTCCAATCTACCAACAAAGCCTTGCTCACCAAGGTGGGTTGGGATCAGTTAAGGAACAAAAAAGACTGGTGTATGATTATGAATGCAAAGTACCTAAGCAACCACCCCCTAATCACGTGCATCTCGAATGAAGACCCCCGCAGGTCTTTGGCTTGGAATAATATTTACAAGATGAAGAAGCTGCTACACTCTAGGCTGAGATGGAAACTTGGAAATGGTAGCAGCATTCATTTCTGGGAAGACCCCTGGCTGTTTGAATCCCCCATGTCCATATCTGATTTCAAGAATCTGATGGAGCTTGTGAGTCTATTCTTTGGTAGGAATGTTAGTGATTACCTTCATGGTCCGCAGGGATTCAGGAAATGGAAAGATTTAGGATTATACTGCCCCCTTTCCCTGAATTTGGAACTGTTGGCTAAATCCTTACAGGACATCCTCTCCCTAACCATAATTCCCATTTTGAATATTGAGGATGAGTTCTATTGGACCAAGGAATGCAAGGGAAATCTTTCTATCAAGTCATCTTACAGTTTGTTGTCGAACAAGGGTATTCAGAGCAGACTATAAAAATAGGTTTGGAACAGACACTTGACACCAAAAATAAATTTCTTCTAGTGGACGGCATGTCACAATAGAATTCTAACTCAGGATAATTTAAGGAAAAGGGGATTCCAGATCCCAAATAGATGCATGTTATGTAAAAGTAATGAAGAGTCGGTTGATCACCTGTTACTGCACTATCTATTTGTTGTTGAAGTGTGGAATTTGGCTTTTGGAAAATTGGAGACTCATTGGACCCTGAATAAAGGACTTAAAATATTTTATTGAAGGATGGCCTGGCCCCTTCCAACACCCTCTCCCCAAGGAGATCTGGAGTCAAACCCCCCATCATTTTCTAGTGCTTATGGAAAGAGATATTTTCCTTGGGAATGACCACTGGCTCATGTAAACTTCTGGAAGCATTAATAACGCTTTCTTTTCCTTGGTGGTTTGGAAATGGTGTAATATGGGTGGGTAAATTCACCAACGGCCATTTCAAATCTTGGCTAACTTTGTTTTTTTTTGGGCAAGCTTTTGTGTGTTGTGTGTTGAGATGGGTGGCGATAGGGTCAGGACCAAGCCCGACAACTACGAAAAATTTCGGAGGGACCCTATTGTGTGGCACATCTACATGGAGGGGGGTTAGCGCCTCTATTAGAATTTCTGGTGGGTCATGATGAAAAGACGTCGGTGTGCTAGAATTTGTTGGCTCTTGGAGGGACAAGAGAGTTACTATGGGAGGAATTTTGTTTGAGGTTAACGAGGAGGTGATAGCCCAAGCGACGAGCCTTTCCTACAATGACAAGAAGTAGAAGAAGCAAACCAAAACTCAGGACCTTGAGAGCCTCAATTCCTTCTTCAGGGACAATGAGAAGCCGATCAAGAAGTAGTTAGGCTTTGACAAAGAGGCACTTCCTAAATCGTGGGATAAGGTGTGTTTAGCTCTCATGAAATACATAACTTTAGAGTATAGATTTAAGGTTTTTTTCTTTTATCATCTTTTGCTTCTCAATCACCTTAGGCACAAAATGCTCCTGAGCTTTCCCTTCTATCTGTTGACCTCCCTTGAAAGCTCGATAAAGGAATCCCTTGAAGTTGCTACTCCAAACCCTGACCAGCCGCCTCCCCTGCCTCTTCACTAAGGCCTCATTCTTCGGATCTACCATTTCCATTTGACCCTATGCCCCCCAAAACCCATTTGTGTCGTTCATGTGGAAGAATTGGAACCACCTGACCTTCCCCCTGAGAAACCATCCCCCACTACTTCTGTTGGTCCTAAGAGGAAAACCCCCTGCTCGACAGTGAACCCCAAGAGGCACCTACATCAAAACCCCCAACAAAAAGGAAGAAGGGGGGGTCAGTTTGGCACATTCTAAGGTTGTAGCCAGATTGTGCGAGCTAAAGAATAACCCCACCAATTTGGATAGCTAACCAACAAAGAAGGGTAAAAAAGACACTACGTGCCAGGTGGAGTTGCCAGTCATGGACAACGAGGGAAAGAGTGTTGTGTATAAGGATACCAAAGGTGACACTATTGTGGTTGCGAGTATTGATATGGGGACAGAGCAAACTAGCATCAGGAGGTCTCACAAGTTAGCAAAGAACAAGAAAGAGATACCAATGGATAAAATTTCTAGCAACTTGAAGCGGACTGGCGACAGATTTGAGTGTAAGGACACTATTATGGAGGAAGAGGAGTTCGTGGAAGGTCCTAGCCACTTCTTGAACCTGAACAAAATGATCAAAGAGGACTCCACCCTCTTGGGATCCTAGGGCCATGGAGGAAGAGATGACTCAGAGGAAGAGCGACAAGGAGCACGACATCAACAATTTGCGGGAGCGGATGGAGAAACTTGAACGGAAGTTCACTAGGCTGGCACGTTTCACCATTAAGATCATCCACAGGTTTTCCACCACTCTCTCTGAGGAACTATCAAGGAGGAGGTGGACAAGAAGACTGAGGGTGAGGATACTAATTGGGTTGAGGAGGATGTTTTAAATCTCCTCATTCAGAAATGGGAAGGTATTGCCAATTAGTGGGCTAGTTTGTGTGTCTTTGTTGGGTCTCTTTTGTTCGTGTGTTGTGTCTGTTCTTTTTGGTTTCTGTTGTTTTTGGTCTGGACTCTATGATGTATTGTTGAACTTGGTCTCTTTTTGGCCCCTCGGTCTCGTTGTGTAATGGGTACCGCACCCAGTAAATGCAGCTTATTTTATCAAAAACATGCCATGTTAACATTTGACTTATGTATTTTTAGGCACTCACCTGCCCTGAACTTGATCTATATTTTTTAACCTAGAAATGTATCATTGATCATTGCACCACACATCTTCAGAATCTTTTTTTTTGCTAATATATGAAAAAATTGGCACTAAAAAGCATAGTTGAAACTTATTGCACCATGCTAGGATTGGGAGTTCAACTAGCTAACCACCTTATGCCTTACCAAACCCCTTAATCAATTCAATAATTTAGACATGTTCATAGACATGCCAAACATAATGTAAATGCCCAGCCCTATCTTTATAAATCCAAATGTTGATGTTATGTTCTCTATGATCAAATAATGTTTTTGTAAGTGTTTTAGAGGTAATGATATCAAATGATCTCATGATGTCATGAATTGGGGTTTTATCCTTTTATACAATATTCTAGTGTAATAATTTGAATATTTTGCACTTGAGTTGATGGGTAACAAGTCAAAAGTAAGTTGGCTTGGGCCTAGAATAAACTTTGATTTAAGAATTTAGGGCTCAATATCATGTGTAGTCTTAAACCAAGTTCAAGGTCATAAATGAGGGATTGACCCAACATCAAGATTGACCAAGGAATAGATAATTAGGCTCAATTCATGTTATAATCAAATGCCAATTTTCACAGAAAATACATCATTTATACACTAGACTATTTCACTGCAAATCAACATGAATCCAAAACAAATGCAAAAAACTATAAAAAACACACTTTTCACCCTCATAAAGAATTACACCTTGTACTCAACATATCAATTATTTACATGGAATGAATAAAATATAATAGAATTTTAATGTCATGAGGCTAAAGATGCCCTATGGGATAATAGAACCTCTTATTTTATCACTTGCCAATCTTTTGTAATTGAGCTTGATGATGAACTCTCTCGCGTTCCCAACCTTCTCCTCTTTGAACAAATCCTATAAGGAGGCATCCACTAATGTCATGATAAACTTCACCCTCTAAAATAAAGTATCTTCTTGATTCGACTATCCAAATTGTACAAAAGATATAAACTCTTTCCTCCCATTATTCATTAGGCCTCTTCCACTTTCCTACTTCATATCACAATTGGTACAAACTAGTTCTTAATTAAACTATGAATCCTTTCAAAAATAAAAATAATAATAATAATAATATTAACACCTAAAATAAACAGCCAACGATCATACTCCACAAGCTGAATATTTAGCTCAACCCACACTATTCACCCTTACATAACAAGTATTTTTAGTAAAAAATGTTCTACTCCATAAAATTTTAATTACGAGTCATTCGCTTAAAACCCTGCCGGACAAGCAAGCTAAAACCTGGTTCAGACAACGATATTCACAAAGTCAATGTAAAACATTGAGCAAAGAGGGATTTTCTCCCCAGCAGAGGGAGGACATGAAGGCACCCAAGTTTCAGGTGCAGCTTCATCTTTTTATATTACAAAAATATACTGGAATTGTAAGGCCACATTCATTTTCAGTTTATGCCGCTACCTCAATGGCACACTATAGTACAGAAAGAAATAACGTATGTCATGAAGATGACGAGGTGGAAGTGGATTGGCATATTCTCAGAGCCATTCAACATAAAAATCCTAATTTAAGACCTCATATGATCGCCAGGTGGACTTCTCATCATACCCGTTTTCTTCTGCAAAAGTTGAATGCATACCCAACAATGGCTTTTTGTTTTTTTCAATTCATTAAACAGTACTCTGGGTCATGTCACATTCTTCATTTCTATTCGACAATTATTCGTATTTCAATTCAAGCAGGAATGAAATACAGAGCCCTTTTATTGGCCGGGGAACTCTTTCGGGAATTGATCCTGAGACCATCTGATGTTTTTGACGCTCTGATATATGAAAACAGGAACACCCCGTTAACAGCCACTTTAGTTGAAGTAATTATTAAGGCATACACAAAGTCTGGAATGCTAAAAAATGCAATGGAAATACTTAGTCTGGTTGAGGTAGAGGGGCATCTGCCCTCTGTTTTTTGCTTTAATTTTCTTCTCAAAGGTTTGATTGACCACAATGAAATAAATATGGCATCCAATGTGTACGCCCAAATGAGGCGGATGGATGTTTGTCCTAATGTGTATACTTATACCATATTGATCGGAGCCTGTTGTAAACTAGGTAGATTAGAGGAAGCGGATTATTTTATGAGGGAAATGGAGGGTCTTGGGATCATTCCCGACGTTGTCACTTATACTACTATTATCCACGAACATTGTAAGATTGGTCGAACAGAAATAGGCCTCAAGCTTCTAAGGGATTTGGAGAAGAAAGGTGTTGCATTTAATTCTCGGAGTTACAACGTGCTTATTCATGGATTTTGCAAACAAGGTGAGATAAATGCTACAAGGAGGGTTTTTGAGGAAATGCGTCCCAAAGGATTAGTTCCTGATGCTTATAGCTATAGCAGTCTTATCAATGGATATTGCAAAAAAACTGATGTTGTAACCGCATCTCATCTGCATAGTGAAATGGTGGCGAGTAATATAATGCCGGACAAATTTACCTGTAGTTCTCTCCTTTACGGTCTTTGTAAGGTTGGGAGACTAGACAAGGCTCTAGAATTTTTTGAGAAACTTAAGAGATCAGGGTTTATCTTGGACCGGGTCATGTACAGCATTATGATTGATGGGTACTGTAAACAAGGTAATATGGCTGAGGCATTAATTATTTTTGGTAAAATGGTTGAGCAGAATTTAGTTCCAGATGTTGTTATTTATACCATCTTGATTCATGGGTACAGCAAAAAAGGTAATCTGGGTCAGGCCTTAAAGATTTTTGAAGGTTTGGTTGGCAGGGGTATAGTGCCTGATATTTTTACTTACAATGCACTCATTAGTGGACTCTGTAGGGAAAACTATGCCAACAGAGCTCTTCAGCTTCTGGATAAAATGGTGGATCAAGGTATTGTCCCTAATGCAGTTACTTGGACAGCAGTGACTAAGGCAGTCTGTAAAGACTACGAAGTGCAAGAGGCACAGAGATTCTTTGAAGAAATGTTAAAGAGGGGCCTACCTGAGAGCGTTGATATTTACAGTAGTTTGATTTGTGGACAGTGCAAACAAGGGAATATTGGAGAGGCTCTTGAGCTGTATCCCAGGATGTTGGGAGAGGGATACATCCCTGATGTTATAGCATTCACTAGTCTTATAGATGGACTTTTTAAGAAAGGTGAAACTCATGCTGCCTTAATGCTGTTTAACAGTATGGTGAAACAGCAAATTCTGCCTGATGTGGTTACTTACAGCACCCTCATGGCAGCCTTCTGTAGATTAGGAGATTATGACAAGACTTTTGAGTTTTATTTTGAGATGGTGGGAAGAGGACTTCCACCTGATGTTGTAACTTATTCCATAATTATTAATGTATACTGCAAGACAAGTCGTTTGCAAGATGCACATGGCTTGCTCTATCAAATTAGGGGAACAAGAATAATGCTAGATGTTGTTTCTTATACAACTTTAATCAATGGGTATTGCAAAGCCAACAGCATGCATGAGGCTCTCAAACTGTTTAAAGAAATGGAAGACAGGGGAATCTTACCTGATGTTGTTGCTTACACAACATTAATTGCTGGATATTGTAATATTGGCAACATGAAAAAGGCTGTGGAGCTGCATGATGAAATGGTGCAGAAAGGGATATTATCTGATTCTGTTGTTCACTCAATATTAAATAATGGACTCTGCAATACGAGAAAGTTGCAGTGAGCAGGAAAACAGTTAAAAGAAATGGAAAATCAGAGTTTGGTATGATGTCAGCAGGGGTACTCTAGATGGCAGGTTTTACTGGTAAGTTTTTTATTTTTTTTGTTTTTGTTATTGTAGAGTTTATTTTATAAGACTTTTTTTCATCCTATACTGCATGATTCAATTATTTATATATGGAGAAGGCATTTCAAATTCTACGAGTGCAAATTCTTTTTCAATTGAGACCATGTTATTATACTTAACTAAAATCCTTACCAAATCATGACATAACGCAATGGTCACAATCAGAAAAATCAACTAGTCTCTGCTTTCTCGATGAGTTCCCACTCTATACAAAACAGGGATAACAATGTGTTACTACATTGTCAACAATTCCTTCTTGGCAAGGAATGATTCCTTGTGATGATTACTATTTTTTCTGTTGACATTTTTTAATAGAGTTAAAAGGGAGTTAACAAAGCCTAAAATACTTGTTAAAAAAAGAGAAATTTTTTATTTGCTAAGTCTGGGCGCCAAGTGAAAAGTTTTAGTTTTGCTTTCATGAAGGTCCATGTAGCATGAAGAAGCCAAGATTTTAGGTTTTGTTTTGGTGGTGTTGAAAGAGTCTTAAGCCAGGTCTGGCGTAAGAAATGCGCTTTGTCTCCCTGAAATATGTCCACATTGCTAAAAGATCAAGTGTATGGATTTTTGGAGGAAGTTACAGGAGTTCAGTTATATTTTCGGATTACGTTCAGAGCCTTGGCATGTTGCAGAAAATGGAGGCATGTTTCAAAAGGAAGGGATGCATGCTTACCCACATTGCAGGCTTTTCATTCTTATCTTCACAGTTTGACAGGTATGCCAAATGATTTATATGAAGGGATACCTGTAGATGCTGTTTTGATTAAGTTTGACAATGGATGTAATGATTTTATGGGATAGAATATGATCAGTTACGAGGATGGCTGTATGACATGTGAAAACACAGTGAGACAACAAGAGCATTTCAAGAAAAACATAGTTTATAATGGACAGAGTTAAACAATGAAAATCTCACGGTGAGAAGTGGAGGGTTTCCTCTAACTTTGGTATGCCTCATGCTATTTTGACAAACACGATAGAAAATCCATCATAGGCAAAAAGACACTGTGTCATATAGAAGTTGCCTTAGCAAAGAAGCACAGAGGTATGAGGAGTTTGAAGACATCACTAAGTATGATGTGTGCAGAGCTATCTTGCAGGGAAGTGTCTATCACTGCCATACACATGGCAGTATCTTTTGGCAAGTATCAGTTAAAAGAGAAATGTAGAAAGAAAAACTATAGAAGATGACAAAGGAATACTTTGTGGAGGTCATGAATGAGATGGAGAGGGAAGCTTTAGTGTTGCAGCATCTGGCTTATTAGAACTAAGTAATTCTGGGACAGATAGTGCAGATAGAGGTGAAACTATGTGTGTTGACAATGACCAAAGAAAGATAAGTTCATCCTCCATCTTCAGATGCTAATGGAGTTGGGAACTAAACCCCTCTAGAAACCTGAGGTTAACCCTTGCCTTGATGCTAGAGAAATTGTTTCAGATGAAGTTTTTGCTTGACGGTCAGGATGGAATTAAGGCTCTTTAAGAATCATTCAAGATGGTATAAGTGTAGCGGAGCTACTTAGTACACCTTCAGTATATGAGGGCATACTGATGTTGTTGTTGTTTTATTCCTTTCTTTTATGAATCCAAAGCACATCATCTTATACAGTTGTATATAAGTGTTGCCAAGGTCAAGATAAGTATACTTTTAGCAAAAATGAGATAATGGGAGGTCAAAGTTTGGCATGCACTATTACTCTTTTAAGAGGTCAATTACAGTGTTGTAAAGGAAGGCAGATTGTCTGATAGAATGTCTCAAAGCCTTATGATTCAACACAGAGGATAGAATTGAGGAGGCAGTCTTAAAAAGAGCATTTAATGAGACAATGAAGAACATTCATGAAGGTTATAAGGACCTTGCAAACCTGTATATGACAGAGGACAGCTAAATAAGTTGGTGAAAGGAAAAAGGGCAGATCAGAGTGACAATGCAAAGGATAGTAAGGAAGTGACCTGTACATGCAAGTGACAAGTTAAAGGCAAAAAAGAACATAGTTTTGAAATCCTGAGGACTGTCCAATCAAGAGGAGTCATAGGGAAGAAAAGCCAACAGCCGTCATAAAAGGCAGTGAAAATGAGTATGTGATAATCTTTATGGGCCAAGCAACATGAAGAGAAGGGAGTATGACAATTTCATATACCTATGACAGTCTGCAAATGGAAAATCCAAACCCTATATACTTATGGGTGACTGTTCTATGACAGAAGGTAAGTCGGCAGCCTACAGTGTTGGCCAGTAGTATCATGATAGAGATAGTTTACAAGGTGAAAGTAAAGTTCACGCGCCTTGTCTTTGCATCTATACTTTGCATAGATGGCTACCTACACAGCTGCAATGATAACAATCAGCAAAGGTTTCTTGTACATGTTATAACAGGGTATTCCTTGGTATGTCTTCATCTGGAAGCAAATGAAACCTTTTTTTGCATTTCCCATTCTGACAAACAAAAGACAGTGCAAAATATGGAGTATGACAGTGCATAGGAAGGCATAGAGACATTATTTTCAGAGTTTGGAGACAGTCAAACCTTATGACCATCTATAGGTAACCTTCAACCATTGACAGATACAAAGAGTGGAGAACATGAATTGGCATAAATGCAGAAAAGTTGAAACCCTTACGGGAGAAAACCACAGCAAATTAATGCTTTTATATAAATTCTTCTTTTTACAAATTTTGTAGGCACCAACCCCTCATTCAATTTGTGAGCACCAACTCCCACAACTGAATTTATATGCACCAACCTATTAGAGGCACCAATATCTCCTTTAGGAAGCACCAACTTCCAAAGCAAAGTACCACCCTCTATATTGCTCCTTCAATGGATGATGGACAATTCAATCTTTTCAACTCATATACTTCTTTTCACAAATTTGCTTATAATATTCTTCTCTCCCTTATTGTATTTTTCTCTTTCAATGGATAATGATTATATATACCATTCTCCTAAATTTGATGCAATCTCTCTCATTTACTTTCCTTATTTAAATCTGCATCTAGAATGATTTTCCATATCTTCTTTATGCATAAGCTATATTCTTATATCTGCTGTTATACTTAAGATATCTGCTCTTCTAGGACTGATTGTTTATGTTTTATACTTGCACATCTCATATGTCTTTTTATATCTTCATAAACTTCTGTGTATCTCTTATATCCTTATGAAGAGATATATACCTTTTGAAAAGATACGTCTACCTAAGAAGGCATGACTCTTTGTTATTTTAATTGCTACTCAGTCTCTGATTACTATTATCTTCATATATTCAGATATATATCTGAATTACACTTTGTGTTCTTTGCTCTTTCTTTCCCTTTACATCTGCCCTTTATACACTTAAGATCTGCTGTAGTTATCTATATATTTATTATCTCTTCAAATCTGCCATTACTCTTCTCTATATCTGCCCAATCTTATTTTCTATTTCTAGAAGATCTTCTTCTTTATATCAACATTAACACTCTCCTCAGTATCTGTATAATCTTCTTCTATATCTCTGCAAGATCTTCTTCTATATCATCATATTCTTCTTTTATACTCTACCTCTTAAACCCTCATATGCTGATCTGAGTGTCTTATAGATTATGTTTTTATTTCCACTTAATCATACCTCTTCACCCAAGAGGTGCATCTATTCCCTCTTTACTACTTTTAATATGCATCTCTGCTTATATCATAAGATATTTCATTTAGTCGCTCACTTAATTTCTCCCAATTTGGGATCACTATTTATACCTTGTCTCTTATGAAGAGAGACATCATTTTGAATAGAGACAACCTTTGTAAATGGATCACTGCCTTTAATAATGAATTGCTTTTTTCAATAATCATTGCTCCTTTACTACCAATCGCTGCTCCTTTATTATTAATCCCTGCCTTCTTATTAGTCACTGCCTTACACATATAATGAACCGCTGCTCTTATTAGTCTTATATGTGTTTGTCTTTTTTCTTAATTTTGTTTTATCTGACTTTGTCTTTTCTTTTCTTTAAATAGAATCGCAGCCTTTTAGCAATTCCTTATGAAACATTGCCTTTGGAAATTTCTTTTATTTCCTAAAGATCGCTGCTCTTCATATTGGATAATTACTTGCTACTCATTATAATTTCGATGCTATTAATAATATTTAAACGTTTCCATATACTTTAATTCCTCTTTTCTTATTAATCAATGCTGCTACTTTTTGATATATTTAATTGTTGCCTTGG
>VDFB02000017.1:233000666-233123286 GCA_007258455.2 Sequoia sempervirens | reverse complement strand
TAACACATGAAAATGCAAATAAATAAGTAAATCATAAACACAAAACACATTTTAGTGTGAAATATAAATAACTAGATAAATAAATATCAAAAATGTAATGGCAATCTAAATATTGGTATCATAGATAATATTATAATTATAATACATTTATTATAATAAACAAGACAATTAATATTAGTACATTATAAATATCATAATAATAGAGATTTCACAAGAAAAAATATTACAAAATAATATTAATAAATTATTATTATAATTATAGTCATAAATATTATAATACATATAAAACCACTAGTTTAAGAATAAATATTAAGAAATTATATTTATATATTGAAGATGTAATGCTGCGATTATTAGTGAAAAAAAAGGATTGATTATAAAAACAGCAGTTTGAAAAAAAAAGAAAAAAAAAGAAAAAAAAAGTGGTTTAAAATAATAATGAAGGTTTAAATAAATGTTTGTGTCTTTTCATAAGGACATCACTCTTGAAAAGATGTATCCTTTAGCATAGATATAAAAAGACATTGAATGTAAGAATCATAAATAGGGAAAGGAATCAATTAGAAATCTGCATAAAGTTGGAAATGAAATAAACTATGGGAGATTTATTTGATTAAGTGTTATCGTCAAGAATATATTTGGAAAAGTAAGTTTTATATATATATATAGTAAGTGATTATTGGAAGATTAAAATTAATTAGAAATAATTATATATATTTGTACACGATCATTGCAATAATGATGCTTGCAGCAATTATTGAGCCTTATAAGTAATTACGATCATAATATAAAAATGGATAGATTAATATTTATGATCAATCAAATGTAAGATTGAAGGAAGGAGACTAAGGAATTAAGAATCATGGGAAGACACAACAGTTCAGGTGATGTATTCACTTAGCAATAATATTTAGCATATTTTGAATATAAGAACTAGATATTGTTAATTTGATTATTGATATAATGCCATCCTTTAATCTTATCATAATGAGAATTATCATAGAAAATGATGAACTTAAAGAACCATTGGTAAATGAAAATATATTTGATTATAGGCATGAAATAAATCTTGGATGAATGCAAATATATCCGATTGTTTAAAGATTGTCTACTATGTGCTTGTAAACCTATTAGGATCGACGAAACATGGGTAAAGTTGGATTGCCTAAAAACCCCACTTTCAGCCCCTTAGGCCCTAGACAAGGGATTGGGCTTTGCAGCCCCTTAGGCTCTTAACAAGGGATTGGGATTTGCAGCCCCTTAGGCCCTTGACTAGGGATTGGGTTATAGAAAGATGGGGGTCCCACCTAGGTCTCTGCCCCTTAGGCCCAAGATACGGGATTGGGCAAGAGAAGGTGGTAGGCCTTAGGCCACTTGGACTCTATGGTTCCTCTCCCCTAATAGGATGAGTGTCTTCTGAGGTGTTGCCATGAGTGGAGTATGCAGGTACTAAGCCCCTAGGCAAGAAGGATTGTGTTGGACAGCCTCTTGAGTTTACATGAGGGCTTCAGGGCGGATCCACCTATGGCACTCCTCTTATGTCTTCATTAATTGATTTATGTTTATGAATATATTGTGGATATCTAGATATTATTGCTAACAAATATGTGTATGTGGAAATGTTTTTAAATTGGTGAATGCAGATTTCAATCTAGGATTATTTCATTAGAGAAACACATTCCTTTTGGAAAGAAGAAATCCTAGACCTAATCAACAATCGAATTCTAGGGCAAACAAACAAATGCAAGAGCAAGGCTAGGTGGGGACATTACACTCTCCCTCTCTTAGGTCTCTCTCTCTCAACCCTCTCCCTCCTACCCCCTCTCCCTCTATTAGGTCTCTGTCTCCTTCTCTCAACCCTCTCCATCCTACCCCCTCTCCCTCTCTTAGGTCTCTCTCTCTCAGTCACTCCCTCTATCTCTCTCCCCTCTACCCTTAATTGTAAACCTTAAAATCTTCACCCTTAGATCCTCTACCCTCTACCCTCTACCCTTAGCCGGTCTCTCCTTTATCTCTCTCACTCTCTCTCTCCCTCTCTCAAGTATCTCCCTCTCTCAAGTATCTCCCTCTCTCAGGTATCTCTCTCTCACTCCCTCTAGCTCTCTGCCTATTACCCTTAATCCTCTACCCTATAAATGTACTATCTAAAGCTTAAAAAACCAAATTTATCATAATGCAAGCACATTATTAACTAGTAGAGATATGTCCTTTTAGGATTAAATAATGCGAGCTCATTTTTTATTGCACTAAAAATGGTAAAAAATCACAATATACCCATGATGTCAGCCCACATTCTGCATATTCTCCTAGTTTTGTGTGTGCTTCGACAAAAATAGCTTTTTGGTGATTGAGTGAAGTGTGCATGCATGATTTTGAGATTCCACCACCTTTTGAATGTTCTTTCCATCACCTTGTCATGAAATAGAAAATTTTTCATGTTGAGAGGCATATAATATCAATTCAAGTTTGAATTACAATGATAATTGATATAAAATTGAAATTTGGACGGGAACAAGCTTTTGTAGAAGTCAAATTTTTGAGGAGTTTGAGTAAGGAAGAAGCAAAGGCTGCATAATTGGGTAGAATTCCTCCATTTGAAACTTTTCTTTTTTAGGTATGTGAAATCTTTGTACATTTTCTTTCATTCTATTATGGCTTGGTTTCATTTTTGTTGTTTTGCTTATTCCATGTTGATCAAATTGTTTGTTTGTGATGCAATATCATATTTCCAAGCCACTCAACAACATCATTTCTTTAGGTAACTTCCTTCCCAAATCAAATCAGGAGAAGATAAATTTATGAAAACTTTGTTAAATTCATCCAAAACTACTTTTCATTCAACCAAAATCCATTTATTTCATTTCAAGTTATAAGGCTATCAGTAGCCAATTCACCATCTCCATATAGCAAACCATATTTAGAATCAAATTTCAACTTTGTTCTTGTCATAAACAATACAACAAGCACTCATCAACTCAACTTACCCCTTCAAAGAAAAAACAATCAAACATCTCTATTCGCTAGACCTACAATCAAACATCATCCTAGCCATTTAAGATATCTTTGCTCAAATCAACACATCCATCATCCTATCTTCACTTAAACCCTACTTGAAAACACCATTTTTTTTAATGACATAATTTAAAATTTTGTTCATGCAATAGTATCCCGAATTCTTATTTCTATTTACCCTTGCCACACACATCTTCACATTGAAAAGACACTAAATATGATCCATTCCACCAACCTACTAGCCCTACTTTTGTGGAATGGCTAAGAATCACTTTTTAGACTCTCAAAACAATTCTAAGGAAACCACAGACCGAGACTTAGGAAATGAAGTTCAAATTCTTGATTATTTGAATTAAAATTCCTAAGACTTTCAAGAATGAAAGAAGTCCCTTTCCCTAACAAGAATCAAATCTTAGAATGCTTGAATAACTATGCAACCTAAAAAAAAGAATAGAAAATCTTTCCAAAATAACTGAGCAGAGGTTTTTTTATTGATTTTTATGGAGTTTTGGGATACAAGATCTTCCTTTCTCAAGGTTACAATGATTTTTAAAGGTGTATAAATCAGTTGAAATAACTACCTCTTCATCTTCATCAACCCATCCTTGCCCTTCCACAAAAAAGACTCTTCACCTTCCTGCTTTTGTGCAATTTTACATTTTTACAATAATTGATAACTTTTGTTATAAAAAGAAAATTTTCAATAATATCACTTATTGACCTATTTCATGATGCAAATACATGGAAATTCATCATTTCATGACCTTCACTCATCATATTTACTTGAACATTAAAAATTGAACAAATTAGCCTTTTGAAGGAATTTCATGACCTAGGTGCTCCTACACCAGTTTGTCATGTTACAACCTTACGTTGTCAATGGAATTTCTTTGTGTATGCTTCCAAAGCTTTCAATTAGTTAATTTGAAAACTTATCACTTTTTGAATAGGTAAAATTATTTGTCATGCCGAAGAAACAGACTGTTAAAAGGATAAAACTAACAGATGAGAATGTGGGTAAGACCTCATTCTCAAAGGATAGTAGTGTCACCGGATGTGTCATTACATCGACTTTGGTAAGCTATCAAACAAAGAGATCTCGCCTCATTAAAAATACAAGTGAACAAATGGGAATTAGTAGAAAAACATGATCAAAAGTTGTTCAAAGGTGGTAAAGAATTGAGGGCACCGATTCAAATGAATTATGGGCATTCTCAGGGAGACTGCCACACAAAGATAAAAAAGTTGTTGAAGCATTGAGAACACTAATTGAAGATTATTGGAAGAATAATACAAGGCCATATTCGAATCAAATGGATGTCATAAGAAGGAGAATTAGTAGTCGAAACCGTGAGCCACATCCAAAGCATTTTTTGGATATGACTTAATCCCAAGTTTTTCACAGATTTCAAAATACTTATCCTCAAATTAGTATTTCTCAGAGATTATTTGAAATGATTAAACATTTTTATGTCAAGATAAATCACACATGCACTACTTGTTGTTGTAGACTACATATTGAATTTGATAACCATTATGATTTTATCGTTCTATATGTTTAGATTTGCATACTAATGATGTTTTGCAGGATTGTGGTATAGAATCCCCACCAAAATCTTCAAGAGAGTTCTTATCAAAAAAATTATGTCAAATAGAGGATGGCCAAATATTCTACATGAGACATGCTTGGATGGTTCATGCGAGCATTGCGGTGGCTTGCAACGAATGCGAGTATGTCAACATATGGAAAGCACATATGAGGTGGGGTATAAACTAGTAGATTTCGGGAATTATAAAATAGTGGCATACGCTACAAAAGATGAGTCTCAAGAAAAAAGGTGTGATTTGGTTGTTGACAAGATTCTAGTGTATCATTTTATGTCCATGTTTCATGAGAATCTAGTGTATGAGTATGGAAGGCATACCCACATAGCTCGATGGCTAGACACACAATTCAAGCTATGCAAGGACACCTTTCCACTTGGTAGCATAGTATCAGTGGTTAAATTTGAAGATAAATACACTCTATAGACACAACGTGAGGTGCAGTCATAGTATTACAACTCCACACAAGTTTCAATATTTGTGCACATTTCATTTATTCATGTAGTTGATAGTACAAAGGACCAAAGGAAGCTATTGAGGGAGTATCACTTTTATATTAGTGATGATTGCACACATTCTCTAGAGTTCGTACAAGGTTTCTTCTAGATGTTCTACATTCATTTGGATAAGAGGGGAATATCATACAGTTAGCATATAATATGGTCAGATAATTGTGCAACATAGTTCAAGAACACACACATCTTCTACTGGATGTGTAGGATGCATCTCACTACAGGTGTTCAACATATGTGGAACTTTTGTGAGGCTGGACATGGAAAGGGGGAGCATGACAGTGTGGGAGCATGCAAGAAAACAAAATTAGCACGAGAGGAGTTAAAGTATAAAGACAGTGCATAGTTGATGATCTGGGGGATATTTCACCAAAAATTGAAGTGTCTCCAATACTCCATATTTTAGCACCATCAGAAAGAGCTCAATGTCCTGATTCTAGTGCAACTTGAATGGTGAAAAAGGAGGCCGTTTGCACAAGTTATGGCCAGTCAAACCTTGGGTCAAACTACAATCAAGGGGCATCTAGAAAGTAGAAAAAATGGTTGTCTCAAAAATTGATAGAAGTAATTTCAAATTGAAGAGCTCGTCGAGATAATTTCGGCAACATTCGTTTCATCAAAAATCGATGTCGTATGCTTGAGATATTGGCAGTCAAAGTTTAGTTGACTTGATGGTATAATGGCTGATGTCATCATTCAAACCATATGGTACGGAATTCAATGTGGAAAAAATAGAGCAGGACATGTGGTAGTTGAGTCATCTATATGGGCCAATCAGATTGTGACATGTGTCGCATCCATACATTCCATACACACAGTCAACCTCCACGTCGGTAGTCCACTCATCATCCATGTTGGTGGACACTTCAGAGGAATCAGCCAGTTAGATTTCACCATGTGGCACCCTCCTGGCACGACACGTGGCCTCTCCCTTCACCGTCGACAGTTTGTGACGCGTGTCGCACCCGTACATTTTGTGCACATAGTCAACCTCCACGTTGGCAGTCCACTCATCATCCACATCGGTAGACACTTCAAAGGAATCAGCCAATTAGATTTCGCTACATGGCACCCTCCTGGCATGACATGTGGCCTCTACCTTGACCATCGACAATTTGTGTTTGTTTGATTACAAAGTTGTAAGTGGGGGGATTCGAACCCCCCACCTCTCATCTGCGAGATTCCCGAGTGACTGTTCCACCAAACAAGGTTTGCGTTACTATGTATTGTTGCCGATTGGTGTTGTTTAGTTGTCAATTCAAAATCCTAAAAATGTGTTAATCATTGAGGAGTTGAACCTGTGATGTATGGGCTTCTAAGAGGTTTGGTGGTTGTTGGGCCACCAAACAATCTATATATATTATTGGCGTTGGTTGCTTTTACCAAGTGAGTTGAAACTGAATGCTTAAAATATAACAACTACCCTCTAAATTTTATAACAATTATCCTTTTAAGGATTAATTAAAATCTTCTAGGATAACAAAATCCCGAGAATGAAACAACAAAGGAATTCAAATTATTTTATGTGATTCAATTTAGATTTATGTGAAAATGAGGGGGATATTTTGAAGATTACTATGTAAAATTGGGAGAGATGGTTTTCTACCATATTTGGTAAATTTGATGATGTATAAAAGGGGAGTTTAGGTGTGAGCTTGGGACATAGATTTTTCAAGTCTAGGTGGTGAAGCTGTGAGAAATAGGGAGATTTTCTAAGGAGATTATTTTGAGCCTTTTTATAAGCCGAAGGATTGTTATGCTGCTAAAGTGCTCTTGGTGCATTTGTAACTAATTTTTGGAGATTAATCGGATTGGTCTCACTCTATTGGAGTGGACCCGGAGATGTAGTCACATTTGTGGTGAGCTTCATTATCAGATCATTTGCACTCTCTCTCTTCTTCCTTGTCAATTTCGTTCTTTTCACCTTTAGTTTTTAATGCATAATTCAATAATGTATGCATGAATTGTATTTCCACTTAATTCATATGTTAATGTGTTAATTTTTTTTTATGTAATTTGGATTTCATGATTTGTAAACATTAAGCATTCAAATGCAATCAATCTAGATCCTAATCAGATCAAGTGGTATCAGAGCTTTTGGTGACTATTATTGCAATTGGTCTTGAATGCTAACAAGATCTAGGATTCAGAAGGGCGAAGGAAAGCTTGAGGAATTTAATCCTGAGATCGGGAAGTGAAGAATTTTTTTGAAGATGTCTATGTCTGGAATGGAGGTACCTGAGGAGCTCAGTGAGCAAGAGTTTCGAAGAACTTTTTGGTAGATGAGAGCTGCGTTGGAGATGCTACTCAAAGAAAGGGAAGAACACCTGAACATGAAGATGATCATGGAGATAGTAAAAGCAAGAAGAAGCAATCAGGAGGTGGTGATGAACCCCAAAAATATCCTCCATCTACACCTCCTTCTTCTCCTCATTCTCCTTCTTCTTCTACACATTCTCTTTCTAGTAATCCTTTTAAGGGTGTAAATAAGCCTCAAATTAAATTGGATGTTAAATTTGAACTACCTAAGTATTGTGGTGAATTAGATGCTAAAAAACTAGGTGACTGGATTCAACAAGTAGAAGAATATTGTAGAGTTCAAAAATCTTTTTTATGATGCTTCTAGGATTGAGCTAGCCACTCTTTGGTTGGGAGGTTCAGCTCTCACCTAGTGGGAGAGGACTAGAGCAGAAATTTCATAGCATGGTAGAGTCAATTTATCTTGGTTAGAATTTATTATTTCTCTTAAAAAGCAATTCTATCCCTTAGGTCACATGCAACAATTAATGATGATTTGGAAAGTGCTTAAACAAGGGAAAGGTCATACTATCCAAGAGTACACCCATGAATTTAGAAATAAGGCTATTGCATTAAATGTACCTTTGTACACCAAGGATACTTTGTTAAAGTACATAGGAGGTCTTCATTCATATCTTAGACATTCTATTTTGGTTTTGGACCCTTGTAATTTGGATGAAGTGTCTGTTCAAGCTACACACTTAGAGTCAATGGGAAAGGGTTTTTTCATTGATAATGATAGCTTTGTAAAGAAATCTTCTAAGAATTCAGAGATAGGGAAAGGAAAGAAGACAACTACAGTCAAGAAGGATGACAATCTTTCTTGCTCTCATTGTGACATGAAGGGTCATGATGAAGATCATTGTGTGAAGTTGCATCCCAAATTGAAGCCTAAGTGGGCTTAGAGACAAAATCAGAAACAAAAGGGTAAGGAGAAAGCCACAAATGTTGTTATGGATCTTGGTTTTGATTTTGATGATGAAACTAAGATAACGACTATGGGTTTGAAAGGTCAAGATCCTAATTCCAGTGTTTCTGTTGATAGTTGTGCTTCTACTTCTAAAGTTAATGATGTCTCTGAAGATAAGAAAAGGAATGAGCTATTTCATTTAAGGATTGTTGCTGAGAACCTTTAGATTGATGCACTCATAGATAGTGGTTCTCAAGTTAACTTAATTTCTGTAGATGTTGTAAGGAACTTGGGATTAAAAACTACATTGCATAAGAAACCTTATCCACTAGGCTGGATTTGTGAGAATGATAAGCTACAAGTAACTAGACAATGCACTTTAAAATTTGTAGTCACTAGTAAGTTTGTGGATGAAGTATAGTTTGATGTGGTTCCACTAGATATCTGTGGGATAGTTCTGGGTAGCCCTTATCTATATGATCGAAAAGCTATTTTCTACAGGGAAAAGAATCATTATCATTTGTTTAAAGATGGCATTCATTATATTGTACATTCTCACAAGACTAACACTGGTCATTCTTTTACAAACACAGGGCAATTAAAGAGGGTAATTAATGCAAGTAAAGATTTAACTCTCATGTCTGTTAGCACAGGTGGTTCTAGACAGGAACTTGGAGTATCTAATTATGGTCAAATGTCATAGCATGCACCCACAGTACAACATGAGGGAATGGTGATTGAAAGCATTGATGGTCCCTTGGGTAAGAATGATTCTATTGTGGAAGATCGATATGTTGATTTTTTCTCTTTCATATCTGCATTATTATTCAGCTTGATGCTAGTCAATGTTTGTTAGTTAGTGGCTACGGTAGTTGATTTAGGTGCTTATGGAAGTGATAGAATGATGTTTATGATCAACAATGTTGTTGCAGTCTTCATTGTGTTTGTGAGCCAGGTATATAGATGTATAGAGGATACAGGACAAGTGGGGAGGCCAAGTCCTCACTTAATGTCTGAATAAATGCCACTTTTGGAGGTCCAAAAGTTGTCTAGTGGGGAGGCCTGATCTGGGGGATATTTCACCAAAAATTGAAGTGTCTCCAATAATCCATATTTTAGCACCATTAGAAAGAGCTCAATTTCTTGATTCCAATGCAAATTGAATAGGGAAAAAAGGAGTCTGTTTGCAGAAGTTATTGCCAGTCAAACCTTGGGTCAAACTGCCATCAGGGGGCATCCACAAAGTGGAAAAAATGATTGTCCTAGAAATCGTTGCTAGTAGTTTCAAATAGAAGAGCTTGTCGAGACAATTCTGGCAATGTTCGTTTCGTCGAAAATTGACATCATATGCTCGAGATATTGGCAGTCAAAGTTTAGTTGACTTGATGGTACAATGGCTAACGTCATCATTCAGACTCTACAGTATGGAGTCCGATGTGGAAAAACCAGAGTGGGACACATGGCAATCGAGTCATCTATATGGGCCAATCAGATTGTGACATGTGTTGCATCCGTACATTCTGTACACACAGTCAACCTCCATGTTGGCAGTCCACTCATCGTCCACATTGGTAGACACTTCAGAGGAATCAGCCAGTTAGATTTTTCCATGTGGAACCCTCCTAGCATGACATGTGGCCTCTCCCTTCATCATCGACAGTTTGTGTTTTTTTGATTAAAAAGGGTAAGTGGGGGGATTCGAACCCCCCACCTCTCATCTGTGAGATTCTCGCGTGACCATTCCACCACACAAGGTTTGCGTTACTATGTATTGTCGTTGATTGGTTTTGTTTAGTTGTCAATTCAAATTCCTAAAAATGTGTTAACCACTGGGTAGTTGAACCTGTGATGTCTGGGCTTCTAAGAGGTTTGGTGGCCGTTGGGCCACCAAACAATCTATATATATTATTAGCGTCGGTTGTTTTTACCAAGTGAGTTGAAACCGAATGCTTAAAATATAACAACTACCCTCTAAATTTTATAACAATTATCCTTTTAAGGATTAAATAAAATCTTCTAGGATAACAAAAGCCTAGGAATGAAACAACAAAGGGCTTAAAATTATTTTATGTGATTTAATTTAGATTTATGTGAAAATAAGGGGGATATTTTGAAGATTACTATGTAAAATTGGGAGAGATGGTTTTCTACCATATTTGGTAAATTTGATGTATAAAAGGGAGTTTAGGAGTGAGCTTGGGACGTAGATTTTTCAAGTCTAAGTGGTGAAGCTGTGAGAAATAGGGAGATTTTCTAAGGAGATTATTTTGAGCCTTTTTATAAGTTGGAGTATTGTCATGCTGCTGAAGTGCTCTCAGTGCATTTGTAATTGATTTTTGGAGATTAATTGGATCAGTGTCACTCTATTGGAGTGGACTCGAAGACGTAGTCACATTTGTGGTGAACTCCATTATCAGATCATTTGTACTCTCTCTCTCTTCTTCCTTCTCAATTCCATTCTTTTCACCTTCAGTTTTTAATGCATAATTCAATAATGTATGCATGAATTGTATTTCTTCTTAATTCACATGTTAATGTGTTAATTTTGTTTTATGTAATTTGGATTTCATGATTTGTAAACAATAAGCATTCAAATGCAATCAGTCTAAATCCTAATCAGATCAAGTGGTATCAGAGCTTTTGGTGACTATTATTGTAATTGGGTTTGAATGCTAACAAGATCCAGGATTCAGAAGGGTGAAGGAAAGCTTGAGGAATTTAATCCTAAGATCGAGAAGCGAAGAACTTTTCTGAAGATGTCTGTGTCTGGAATGGAGGTACTTGAGGAGCTCAGTGAGCTAGAGTTTTGAAGAGCTTTTTAGCAGATGAGAGCTGCGTTGGAGATGCTACTCAAAGAAAGGGAAGAAAGCCTGAAACGTGAAGAAGATCATGGAGACAGTAAAAGTAAGAAGAAGCAATCAGGAGGTGGTAATTTGAACCCCAAAAATCTCCTCCATCTACTCCTCCTTCTTCTCCTCATTCTCCTTCTTCTTCTACACATTCTCTTTCTGGTAATCCTTTTAAGGGTGTAAATAAGCCTCAACTTAAATTGGATGTTAAATTTGAACTATCTAAGTATTGTGGTGAATTAGATGCTAAAAAACTAGATGACTAGATTCAACAAGTATAAGTTTATTGTAGAGTTCAAAATCTTTTTGATGATGCTTCTAGGATTGAGTAAGCCACTCTTTGGTTGGGAGGTTCAGCTCTCACCTGGTGGGAGAGAAGGACTAGAGCAGAAATTTCACAGCATGGTAGAGTCAATTTATCTTGGTTAGAATTTATTAATTCTCTTAAAAATCAATTCTATCCCTTAGGTCACATGCAGCAATTAATGATGAATTGGCAAGTGTTTAAATAAGGGAAAGGTCAAACTGTCCAAGAGTACACTCATGAATTTAGAAAGAAGGTTATTGCATTAAATGTACCTTTGTACACCCATGATACTTTGTTAAAGTACATAGGAGGTCTTCATTCATATCTTATACATTCTATTTTGGTTTTGAACCCTTATAATTTGGATGAAGTGTCTATTCAAAATACACACTTAGAGTCAATGGGAAAGGGTTCTTTCATTGATAATGATAACTCTGTAAAGAAATCTTCTAGGAATTCAGAGACAAGGAAAGGAAAGAAGACAACTACAGTCAAGAAGGATGACAAGCTTTCTTGCTCTCATTGTGACATGAAGGGTCATGATGAAGATCATTGTTGGAAGTTGCATCCCGAATTGAAGCCTAATTGGGCTCAGAGACAAAATTAGAAACAAAAGGGTAAGGAGAAAACCACAAATGTTGTTATGGATATTGGTTATGATTCTGATGAGGAAATTAAGATAACAACTATGGGTTTGAAAGGTAAGGATCCTTATTCCAGTGTTTCCTTTGATAGTTGTGCTTCTACTTCTAAAGTTAATGATGTCTCTAAAGATAAGAAAAGGAATGAGCTATTTCATTTAAGGGTTGTTGCTAAGAACATTAAGATTGATGCACTCATAGATAGTGGTTCTCAAGTTAACTTAATTTTTGGATATGTTGTAAGGGGTTTGGGATTAAAAACTACATTGCATAAGAAACCTTATCCACTAGGCTAGATTTGTGAGAATGATAAGCTGCAAGTAACTAGACAATGCACTTTAAAATTCGCAGTCACTAGTAAGTTTGTGGATGAAGTACAGTTTGATGTGGTTCCACTAGATATCTATGGGATAGTTCTGGATAGCCCTTATCTATATGATCGAAAAGCTATTTTCTATAGGGAATAGAATCATTATCATTTGTTTAAAGATGGCATTCAGTATATTGTACATTCTCACAAGACTAAGACTGGTGGTTCTTTTACAAACACAAGGAAATTAAAGAGGGTAATTAATGCAAGTAAAGATTTAACTCTCATGTCTATCAGCACAAGTGGTTCTAGATAAGAACTTGGAGTGGCTAACCAGGGTCAAATGTCACAGGATGCACCCATAGTACAACATGGGGGAATGGTGATTGAAAGCATTGATGGTCCCTTGGGTAAAAATGATTCTGTTGTGGAAGATTGATATGTTGTTGATTTGTTCTCTTTCATATCTACATTATTGTTCAGCTTGATGCTAGTCAATGTTTGTTGGTTAGTGGCTACGGTAGTTGATGTAGATGCTTATGGAAGTGATAGAATGATGTTTATGATCAACAATGTTGTTGCAGTCTTCATTGTGTTTATGAGCCAGGTATATAGATGTATAGAGGATACAGGACAAGTGGGGAGGCCAAGTCCTCACTTAATGTCTAAATAAATGCCACTTTTGGAGGTCCAAAAGTTCTCTAGTGGGGAGGCCTAATTCGGGGGATATTTCACCAAAAATTGAAGTGTCTCCAATACTCCATATTTCAGCACCATTAGAAAGAGCTCAATGTCCTGATTCCAGCACAACTTGAATGGGGCAAAAAGGAGTATGTTTGCACAAGTTATTGCCAGTCAAACCTTGGGTCAAACTACCATCAGGGGGCATCTAGAAAGTGGAAAAAATGATTGTCTTGGAAATTTACAGAAGCAGTTTCAAATCGAAGAGCTCATCGAGACAATTATGGGAATGTTCATTTTGTCAAAAATCGATGTCGTATGCTTGAGATATTGGCAGTCAAACTTTAGTTGACTTGATGGTTCAATGGATGACATCATCATTCAGACCGTATGGTATAGAATTCGATGTCGAAAAACTAGAGCGGGACGCGTGGCAGTTGAATCATCTGTATGGGCCAATCATATTGGGACACATGTCGCATTCGTACATTCTGTACACACAGTCAACCTCCACGTTGGCAGTCCACTCATCGTTCATGTCGGTAGACACTTTAGAGGAATCAGCTAGTTAAATTTCGCCACATGGCACCCTCCTAGCACGATACGTGGCCTCTCCCTTCATCGTCAATATTTTGTGTTTGTTTGATTAAAAAGGGTAAGTGGGGGGATTTGAAACCCCCACCTCTCATCTGCGAGATTCCTATGAGACCGTTCCACCAAACAAGGTTTGCATTATTATGTATTGTCGCCAATTGGTTTTGTTTAGTTGTCAATTCAAATTCTTGAAAACTTGTTAACCATTGGGGAGTTGAACTCGCGATGTCCAGGCTTCTAAGAGGTTTGGTGGCCACCAAACAATCTATATATATTATTGGCATCGGTTGTTTTTAAGAAGTGAGTTGAAACCGAATGCTTAAAATATAACAACTACCCTCTAAATTTTATAACAATTATCCTTTTAAGGATTAATTAAAATCTTCTAGGTTAACAAAAGCCTGGGAATGAAACAACAAAGGGCTTAAAATTATTTTATGTGATTTAATTTATATTTATGTTAAAATGAGGGGAATATTTTGAATATTACTGTGTAAAATTGGGAGAGATGGTTTTCTACCATATTTGGTAAATTTGATGTATAAAATGGGAGTTTAGGAGTGAGCTTGGGATCCATATTTTTCAAGTTGAAGTGGTGAAGCTATGAGAAATAGGGAGATTTTTTAAGGGGATTATTTTGAGCCTTTTTGTAAGTCAGAGTATTGTCATGTTGCCGAAGTGCTCTTGGTGCATTTGTAACTGATTTTTGGAGATTAATCAGATCAGTCTCACTCTACTAGAGTGGACCCTGAGACATAGTCACATTTGTGGTGAGCTCCGTTATCAGATTGTTTGCACTCTCTCTCTCTTCTTCCTTCTGAATTTTGTTCTTTTCACCTTCAATTTTTAATGGATAATTCAATAATGTATGCATGCATTGTATTTCTACTTAATTCACATGTTAATGTGTTAATTTTGTTTTATGTAATTTGGATTTCATGATTTGTAAACATTAAGCATTCAAATGCAATCAGTCTAGATCCTAATTTGATCAGCTGAAAGGTGCAAGATCAATCGTCAAGTTGTGTAATGCTTCGATGGGTCTAGGTAATGAAGGTACATCAATTCATATATTTTTTTGGTTGATGGATGATACTAAAATTGCACCATATGAGGATTTTTGTACACTAACAAGATCGAGTGAGTTGCACTCTTTCCTTAGCTCAAATGCAGGTTCATGGAGTATGGATACATGTAAGATGGCATGCTTTTGTTCTTCATGTACAATGCAAGCCTAGAATGATTGTGAGTTAGGGGAGTGGGTTGACAAATGGTTGACAAGTTATCTTAGCCCACTTCACACATATCTCCCTCCGATGGCATTAGAACTAACACAAATGGAATCATCGGTCGAATTTGACCATGTATTAGATCTCGTTCAACCAGGTAATATATCTACTTGCTTAGTATTTGAAATTCCATATTGTTCTCTTACTTTGTACTGTATTCATAATGTTGACTAATTTCAAGAGATATGCCACACATATAAATGCAGGGCATGTTTATATAGTTATTGTAGATGAAGACAATGAAGAGGGTACAAACTATTACTTGTGTCATTGTGTTGAGGCAAAAATGAAATTGGAAGCCCCAATTATAGATGGAGAAAACATTGAATACCCTATAGGCTTAGTTGTTGTTACTAGAACGTGGCTGAGAAGGTACCCACATAAGAGTGTTAAACATTGGTTGTTTGAGGAATTTGACATGAATCGTAAGATTCTTCATTACTCAAACCTTGTCGTGGTATCCAATGTCCATTTGACCAAATATGGGGGTAGACCTTTGAACAAGACCTTGTGGAAGGTCCGTGAGTCTGACCATGAGGCAATACTTGACATATCCAAGTATAAATTAATAAGAAACATTGTGCATATACTTACAAATTAATCCAATGAACCATCCACGTCAATTTGGTTGATGCCAATGCTATCATCTTATTTTACTTTGTGTATCTGTATGTAACCAAACAAACATTGATTGGTTTCCCCTTGCATAAAATTTAGATTTATGAGCCATCCAAAAGAATCTCAAGCAGAAAATCAATGCAACATCCTTATTTTGATGATCTTGACAAATCTCAATTATGATTTTAAGCCATTACAAAAGTGTGTGCGAAGCTTGGTGAGGAAATTTCAAGTTATTAATTTGAATTTAACCTTATCATGACCACCTATGACATAGACATTATAAGAGCATCTTAAATTTCAAGAAATTCTATTCATGAGAGGTGTTGTGTGCAATAGGTATCTTGGAACTCCCACTGAAGATGTATGACCAAGAATGACTAAGTTGAGATACTACCATGCCTATCTATAAGTGCCTTCCATTTATTTTGGATGAGCTATTTCTTTTTATTCTTTTCCTTTGCGTATCTATAACTAAACTAGTAAAAATTGATTGGTCCCTCCTTGTAGAAAATGGTGATTTTTGAGCCATCAAAGAGAATCTCAGCCAAAAAAGAAATGCAACATCCTTGTTTTGATGATCTTGACAAATCTCAATTCTGATTTGAATGAAATCTTGCAATAAAAGTTCCCTATTCATAAATTCTGATGTTTTCTTTCAATTTTTTTAGCTTTGTATTGCTTGTACAATAGATTTAGGCCTTGTGCTTTATAGATTAAGACAATGCAGAGAATTAGTTTTCTTTTGAGTCCATATAGAAGAACATCCATTGAGTTTTTCCACTGTTAGAGCACATTTTCTGAAATTTAGTTTGGAACCTTCAATTTGAGGTTTTGAGAGTCAAGTAAAGAAATAAAGCATACTCCATTGAATTAGGCTTGTAGATCAGTGGAGTGGGTTTATAGTAGGGTGTTTATTGTGTAGGAGTACCAAGTACAATTAGGACCACAAGGTGGTCAAGTGGTAAATTTTGATTTGTAGTCCATGAAGAATGTTGTAATAAGGTCACAAGGACCATTAGGAAGTGTTTTAAGTCAATCTGGGTTGGTAGGATATCAAGTTGCAATGTCATGTTAGCATGTTGTCAATTTGGTGTAATGAAGCCTTGAATGGCCTAAATTTGAAATTTTATGTAAATTGGTAATGTAAGGGTTAAGATGATGTAATAAGGCCATCATAAGGTCACTAGTTTAGGTATGGAGTCATTTACACCAATATGTCAAAAGTTGCACATAACAATGTAATGTTGTCAAACCAAAAGTTGTCATTTTGTAAATACTTAGAAGTTGAAGGGTCACACTTGTAAAAGAAGTTGAAAAGTGGTTGTAGTCGGTTGAGGAGGTTGATATGCCTTCAAAAAGGCCTTGTGAACATTGTATATTGTTGGAAATCATGCTATCCAAAGCACAGGCACCAACTCCATATTTTCAACACATGAAACCTTGTGGTTTCTATTATTTGGTCATTTGATCATTTAGGGTGTTCTAAGATGGTTTGAGGTCATTCTATTTCATTTAATAAGGATTCAATACCATTTTTGTATGTATTAGGTCAATTGAGTCATGATGTAAAGAAGTTGATCAATAAGGGGATTCATGTGGTGAACCTTGTAATTTAAGTGTTTTAGGGTTATTTGTGTTAAATAATGGCTTTACAAACCATTTATCATGTAATGTGAGTCTTAGGAAGGAGTATTTAAAGATTTACATAAGAAGTATTGAAAAATTGCAAAATGCAAGAGTTGTAAAACTGCCAAAAGCCAAAATTAGCAATTTTATTGGAAGACAAAAAGACAGAAGTTCAAAAGGAAAGCATATGCATTGGGGAAGATCAAGAGACATTTTAATTAATATTTTAAGTCCATTCAAGGCTAATTATTCAATATAGAAAGTTTGGTTAATGTTTGATTTAGAGTTTTCACGCTTTATTTCTGATTTTTCATTCTATTTCCTGATTTTATTGTATTTTCAAAGTTTCCTTCACCTGTACAGACTCGTACATTCTTAGAAGGATTTCTCATTCATGTTTTTATGTAGTATTGTGAATTAGCTTCCATTTTCTTCCATTTAGGGCTTCCAATATTCATTTTGGAGGGAGAAATACTGATTTTTCTGTAGCAGCTCATGTAATAGATTTATCACTATTTTGTGATTAAAAGAATGTAATTTTTGTCTTCCCACCTACTGTAAAGCCATGTGACTTGGTGGGAAGACTTTCATGCATTGATATTAGGTGTGGAATGAAGTTTTTTGTGAGGGGGTCTTTAAGTTCAAATTCTTACGATGCCTAGGTAGAAAATGTTAAGTTTCTATGTGAAAATGTTGGTTTCAAGTTGTCTCTTCATAGATTTGTGTTGGGATTGAGTTTAGGAAGGGTTGGAAGGTCTGAGTAGACCTAGGGAAACATGTTTTAGGTTTTGATTTTGTGAATTGTGGCTGTTTGAGTGAAGATCTTGAGAAACCCTAGATTTTAGGAGGGAAAATGAGGGTTTATTGGAGCAGCAGGTTAGCAGACTTGTACGAAGTATTTGACTAGAATATTTGTGGTTTTGAAGCACAATATGTGACTGTCTAGGAGATCTTGTTATGACAAGAATTTTAAAGGTGGGTTTGTTTGTAAAATTGGGCTAGTTCTTGTAGCCCTTGAGCATGATACCTTGATGTTTCTTTAAGCTTTGGCAGATGAATCTTAGGTGGAAGCTTGGATCTATCTTCTTGATGAAGTATGAATGTTATTTGGATGATCAATGAATTTTTTTACAATTCTCTTTAAGGAATTGGTCTTTTAGTTGTTCAGTGGTGAATTGGAAGACTATAGTGCTGACCTTATGGAAGCTGGATTAGCTATATGAACCTGAGTTGGTTTATTGGTTTTTAAGTCTGAATTTGTATTCCTCCACCTTGCTCTACATCAGTTGATATGGCTTCAAAAAAATTCATTTATTTTAGAATTCATTTGGGAAGCTAAAGTGATAAAGCCCAAAAACATGGTTTGTATGGCTACTAGAGTAGACTTAGTTGAAAGGAGATAATTGTCAAGATAGATACTTGGGGTTTTGCAAATTACTTGGGACTAATCCAAATGTGTTTGTTGAAAGATTACAATCCTTGTCTACATTATTTTATTGTTTTGGTTGAGTCATTTTGTGCAGGGAAGTCAAGAATGCAAAGGTGGAGTTGCTGCTACAGAGCCAAAATCTAAGTTTTTCATCAAAAAATAGAGGTTTTATGTAGGGTATGGAAGAAATAATGAATGCATGTTTAGGGAAATGATTCTAAAAGAATTTTTAGAGATAATAAGGCATGATCCAAGTGTTGTCCGGAGTGTTTGAGGTTTCTTAGAGAGAAATACTTGAAACGCTCACTAATTTTTGTGATTTTCACCCTATAATCAAGAGTTTATAGATTTTGTGTATTGTTGGGCATTTTCCATCTTGAAACTTATTTATTTGAGAGTTTTTACACATGAAAAAAGACTATTTGAGGTTTTTTGGTATTTCGGTGATGATTAAAGACTACTTTCTTTGTTAAAATGGCCTATTTGGGGTTCTTTAGAAGCAAAAAAGTTGGGACAGTAGGCATGTGTTCCAAAATAATTGTATCTAAAAATTATATATGTTTTTAATGGCCAAAATGGGTACCCTAAAATATATTTATCCTGTAACGATTCATTTTGGTTTGCATGTTACACCCGATTTAGTGTTTTACCACTTATAAGCAAATTTGGTCTTCTAGTGCAAGCAATTGTAAAATATAATTAAAAAATGTTGTAAGAAGAATTTTTAATTTTTTTCATGTCAAAATAAAGATCATTAAAGTGTACCAAGGTCTGGTAAAAGTTTGGAAGCAAGATTTGAAGGTTAGGTGTCTTTTTGCCTTGTGAAAAGTTGCAAAGTCATGCAACTTTCGTTCTCCAACTTGTCTGACCAAATGTATTGTTTCAACACATATAAATAGGAATTTTTATACTAGGAATAGTCCTCTTTCACACCAAAACATGCAGAATCGCTCTGAGCTACATTCAACCGGATCAATCCCTTAAGGGACCAAAGGGAAAAATGGCCACAAACTTCAGCATGAGGTTACTTAGACACCATGATGCTTAGAAAATTCTTGTCTAATCCTATGGGATCATGTTGTGCCCCTCTATAATAACCTCTCTCAGTTTTTGCTATCCCTAAGTGGTTTTTTTGTAGTGTCCAGTCTTTAGTTGATGGAAAAAGTGTTAAATGCAAGCAGTGGAAAGTTGCAAAGTGGTGCAATTTTCATTCTGCAACTCGTGTGATAGAATAGACTATTCCAATGCATCTGAATAGGCATGTTTATGCTAGGAATGGTCCTCTTTTGTACCCAAACATGTGGAATTTTTCTGAGCTACATTCAACCAGATCAATCCCTTGAGGGTCTAAAGGGAAAAATGGCTGCAAACTTCAACATGAGGTTACTCAGACACCATGATGCTTAGAAACTTCTCGTCTAATCCTATGGAATTGCATTGGGCCCCTCTACAATAACCTCTCTTGGTTTTCATTATGTCGGAGTGGTTTTTCCCGTAGTGTCTAGTTTTTAGTTGATGAAAAAAGTGTCAAATGGAAGCAATGGAAAGTTGCAAAGTGGTGCAATTTTCATTTTGCAACTCATGTGACCAAACAGAATGTTCCAACACATATGAATAGGCATTGTCCTCTTTCACACCCAAACACGTGGAATCGCTCTGAGCTACGTTCAATCAGATTGATCCCTTAAGGGTCCAAAGGGAAAAATGGCTGCAAACTTCAGCATGAGGTTACTCAGACACCATGATGCTTATAAACTTCTCGTTTGATCCTATGAGATCATGTTGGGCCCCTCTACAATAATCTCTCTCAGTTTTCACTATCTCATAGTGGTTTTCTCGTGGTGTCCATTTTTCAGTTGATGGAAAAAGTGTCAAATGCAAGCAGTGGAAAGTTGCAAGGTGGTGCAATTTTCGTTCTGCAAATCATGTGACCAAATGGACTATTCCAATGCATTCAAATAGGCATTTTTATTCTAGGCATGGTCCTCTTTCATACCCAAATAGGAAAAATCACTCCAAGCTACATTCAACCGGATCGATCCCTTAAGGGTCTAAAGGGAAAAATGGTTGCAAACTTCAACATGAGGTTACTTGGACACTGTGATGCTTAGAAACTTCTCATCTAATTATATGGGATAGTGTTGGGCCCCTCTACAATAACCTCTCTCAGTTTTCATTATGTCAGAGTGGTTTTCCCATGGTGTTCAGTTTTCAGTTGATGGAAAAAGAGTCAAATGCAACAGTGGAAAGTTGCAAGGTGGTGCAATTTTTGTTCTACAACTCGTGTGACCAAATGGACTATTCCAAGGCATCAGAGTAGGCATTTTTATGCTAGGAATAGTCCTCTTTCACACCCAAACACGCAAAATCACTCTGAGATACGTTCAACCGAATTGATCCCTTAAGGGTTTGAGTGTAGTATGTTGAAATAGGCCATTCCTCCTATTGTTCAAGCTATGTCTTAGTGATATGGGCTTGATGTAACTTGAATTGTGATAGCTTGATATACAGAGTCTATTGATGCTATGGTTCAATTTGTATGATTTTGAAAAAAGAAGCCAACTGAGTAGAGTTATCGACATTATTCATAAATCATAAGAATTTGTTTAGTACACTAGCCATTTTGATGCCTTATTGTAGTATCAAACATTATTTTGTATCATTGTTACATTGGTTTTTGAAGTGGTAGCTTAATATAGCTCCATAATACAAAATATGGTTCACGCTGATTTTCACGTGAATCAAATCATGTTGATGTGAAAAAAAACCATGAGACCATAACTTGTGGTGTAGGAGCACCTAGGTCATGTAATGCCTTCAAAAGAATAAGTTGTCAAAAATGTATTTAAGTCCATGTAATGCCAAAATTAAATGTAATCAAGGCATGAAAAAGCACAAAGTGTAATATTGTCAAAATGCTAAATATGCAAAAGAGAGAAAAAGAAGGAATGTGAAGAGACAAAACAAGAAAATCAAGAAAATAAAGGAAGAGGATGAGTTATAGGTCATTCAAGGAAGATAAAGAGCTAGTTGATGGTTGGAAAATTATTTAAAAGCATTGTAAAGGCCGAGCAAAGAAATCATTGTATTTTGGAAGAATTAAATTAACAAAGAGTTCCCTGTTTTAGCTTATTTTCTGTGTTTTTCAGTTGTTTCTTAACTTGTATGGACTGTGAAAGAGTTTAGGGTTAAAATTTAGATTTTTTCCAGTAGGTTGGGGAATCACCATTTGTTTTCATCCATTTGGGAAGGAATCCAATAAATTTAATGTTTCTTTGAGCATTCTTCTTATGGCTCGGTTTGAAATCTTGTGCATTGAGTTTTGAGAGTCGTATAAGGCATTTCCACACTACTCCACCAATTTAGGTCTGGTAGATTGGTGGAGTAGGATAGGGATAGGTTATTTTTTATGTTTTGATGTTTGTGAGTGGAGAAAAAAGCAAGAATACCTTGAAGGAGCTGCTACTACATAGGAAATTCTAAGTTTTCTAGTCAAAATGAATAGTTTCGAGCATGACAGTGGAGAAAGAAGAAGTGCATGGGTTAGAAGATGTTTCCAAATTCCTTTTTATATTTATTTTGACATGTTCCAATGGTTGGCTGAAGGTTTTGAGGTTTGCATGTAGCCTATATAGGAAACCCTCATTGATTTTTGAGTTTTTCACCCTATAAACAAGGGTTTGTCAATATACTGTCAAAAGGAGTCTTTTAATCCCTAAAAATGGATAAATTGGGAGTTTTGTGTTATGTATAATGATTTTTTTGAGGTTTTAATTGTTTTGGGAATGTTTGAAGGGGGTCTTCTTTGAAAATCAGGCTTATTTTAGTATCCTTTTTGACAACGTTCAGACTAAAAATTGCTTATTTATTCAATATAAGTTATTATGAGTTTTTGATATGAGGACATGGGCATTAAGAGGTCTCTTAAAATTTTTTGGATCTTGGTTTTTGAAACTAGTGTGTTTGGTTTACCCGATTTAGGGAATGAATGTCTCATTAAGAAGTAGTGCCTCAACTGCTCAGAGAATAGAAGTTTGACCTAACAGTGATCGGTGAGTTGATTTTGGGATAATGTTGTCTAAGTGATGGTGTTAGGGATGTATGGAGTTTTGGACAGGGTTTAGAAGTGATATATGTTGTTTTGACAATTGGACAGTGAGGAGACCTGGTGTAAAATAATACATGAAATTGTAAGTTCAGTCATAACAAAGTTAAGAGAGCAAGTTCCTAATTTGTATCAGTTGCAATAATGATGTTCACAGTGCTTGATGGTCTGGTAAAAGTCTGAAATCCAATTGTAATGATGGATTGACTATTTGGGACAAGTTGAAGGAATTGATTGAATGGAAGAGTGCCTTGTTGAAAATGGTGTTTTTGAAATGCATGTTGATCTAATTGATTGAATCAAATTTTATAAAATGGTTTTTTGCTTTGAATGAGTCAATTGGAATAAATATTTGTGGAAGGATGAATGATGAATGATAAGAGAATTTGAGTGGATGAAAAGTAGATTTCTGATGAAATGTTAAAATTTTGTTTGATCTTCTCCAAGATGAGTTTGGGACAAGAGTCCCTTGAGTTGTTGAGTGGTTTGGAAATCTTTGTATTGCATCAGCTTGTTGCTTACTATTATGCTTTGATATAGTTTTTCCAAGCATCCATAGCTTGTTTGAAAGCACCTGTTTTAGGCTTTTAGCCATAGCAACAAGGAAATGAACTGTTTGATAAAATGCTTTGATAGACTTGTATGAAAAATGTGTTAGCATAGACAAGGCAGTGAACTATTTGAAAAAATGCCTCAAAGAAATGTGGTTTCATGGTGATGGAATGGCATGATGAATGCCATGAAAATAAAATTGCTATGGATTTCATGGCATTCCATCACCACTGAGACCACATTTCTTTGAGTTTTTCAAACAATTTGCTGCCTTTTCTATGCTATTGATTATTAGTATGCTTTGATAGATTTTTTCCAAGCATCCGTAGATTTTTTGGAAGCACCTATTTTAGGCTTTTAGCCATAGCAACAAGGAAGAGAACTGTTTGATAAAATGCTTTGGTAAATATGTATGATAAATGTAGTAGCATAGACAAGGCAGCGAACTGTTTGAAAAAATGCCTCAAAGAAATGTGGTCTCATGGTGATGGAATGCCATGACAATCCACAACAATTTTCTTGTCATGGCATTCCACCACCATGAGACCACATTTCTTTGACACATTTTTTTCAAATAGTTCATTCCCTTGTCTATGATATTGCTTACTATTATGCTATGATAGATTTTTCTAAGCATCCATAGCTTGTTTGAGCACCTGTTTTAGGATTTTAGCCATAGCGCAAGGCAATGAACTATTTGATAAAATGATTTGATAGACATGTATGAAAAATGTGTTAGCATAGACAAGGTAGTGAACTCTTTGAAAAAATTCCTCAAAGAAATGAGGTCTCCTGGTGATGGAATGCCATGAAAATAAAAGCATTTTATTGTCATGTGGCATTCCATCAGGTCATGAGACCTCATTTCTTTGAGGCATTTTTTCAAAGAGTTCACTACCTTGTCTATGATATTGCTTACTATTATGCTTTTGATAGATTTTTTCCAAGCATCCATAGCTTGTTCGAAAGCACTTGTTTTAGGCTTTAGCCATAGCAACAAGGAAACACTTGAACTATTTGACAAAATGCTTTGGTAGATATGTATGAAAAATGTGGTAGTATAGACAAGGTAGTGAACTATTTGAAAAACTTCCTCAAAGAAATGTGGTCTCATAGAATTCCATGACAACCAAATGCAATTGGCAGTTGCTCCTAGTTATTAGTTATGCAATTGGAAGTAATTGCATAACTGCTTAGGTTGACTTTGTAAAAAGTATATTGTAATTGAAATTTTGTCATCTATCAGTATCTAGTTATTAGTTATGAAATGTGAAGCAATGCTTTGAGTTTGAAAGATGTGCAATGCAATGTAATCAACATTATAAATATAAACTACAAAAATCTATTTTTTACTAAGTTATCGGTTTGGTTTTGGGTTCGGGTTCGGGTTCGAGAACCCGGTTCGGCGGTTCGGGAATTTTTTTTTGGGGGGTTGGGTTCATTTTGGGTTCAGTAATACAAAAACATATAAAAATCAGAAATATATACATATTTGCAGCAGTAATCAAGTTCATAATACACCACCATATTAATAGTCAAATAACATAGCAAAAATACACCACCACTTTCATAGTCAAATATTAAAATATTAGTGATCTACTCGAATGTCATGATACAAAATTATAAATTAAAGTTCAAACATAAAAATGTCAAGTGTTTACAATCAGCCATTATTAATCATTGATCAATCTGAAAAGTGTGAACATTTTTCTGTGTGGAAGGAAAACAAGAAAACAGTGTTACATAATTATTTACATTGTGAAAGAGCCAAAAACTTTTTCTTGCAGATCGTAGAAGAATCTCAGTGATTTTTTGGGTGTCCTTGCCTTTGAACGAAACTATCCTGAGCCATGAATGATTAACCAGGAACTGTAAGAAATAAATAAGATAAATCATGCAACTTACATTACAATTTATTTCCTTGGGAAAAAGGGTAAAGTTTTCTTTTCAAGGAGAATATCCTTTAGAGTTTGAACACATTGATAATTTTCAAGATAGACTTAGCCAAATATGTCATCTAGGTTTGAAGCTTTTAGGTAAAATGTTTGCTTCTTAATTTTTTTTTCAAAATTCAAGATGCAGGCTCTCCTCCCTTAGGGAAGAGAAGGCCTATCAAACCTAACACTCTTATGCAACACTTCTTAAGTTCTTGTTGATGTAGTATTAGATGTGAAGTTTCAAAATAGGCGTGGTTATATAAGTTCTCATCTTAGGACTATCATTGCATCAAATTAAGAATTTTCAATCCTTTATGGTCTAGATAAGAGAAGTGTGGAGTAGTGTTCCAATGCTAAAGTCTTATTTTGAATCTCTTTGCTATGATTGGTTCAAATATGAGGAATCTATCTTCTGCACCAAATGAGAAATATTCACAATATGTGCTAGGAAGGAATAAGTCCATAAGATCGAGTATCCAATAACTGAGAATTGTAAAATTGGCTTACATTTGACTTCCACACAGAAATTTTCACACTTTTCGATGTTCACACGTAAGTCAAAAATTATATGTATGTAAGTTGTAAAGTATACACTTGAATACACGTAACTCATATTTATTGAACCATGAATTTATAATGCAAATATGGACACCATCGATAAAAAAATATTTGTATTAAAAGCAAATAGCCATGTACACATACATCAATATATGTCGATATAAGTATAAAATATAGTTACAAAATAGCCATATAGGCTTACAAGAATTCCATATAGGCATACAATGTCAAATATATCCAATACAAAATATGTACAAAATTTCCATATAGTCATACAACAAAGGGCTCTGCATTCAAAATTCATTTCTCTCCATGCTCGGGTTCAAATACAATTTTCTTTCCGTTTGCTTGGCAATCTGATGTCAATAAGTTTGTCACCCATTTCTATTTTGATCGAGGAGTACTCCTGCTACTCCTCCTAGTGTTTAGCTCCTGGTGAAGTTTTAACTATTACAATAAGAAGTAAAGACACTAATATATAGAAATTACATTATAAAAATTGATATATTTAACAAAATAATCACTTACGGCCATCTCACAATCACTCTCCTTGATGGAAATATTTGCACGCCGATGTTGAGGCATGCTCAAGCCCTATATAAACCATCCAAATAGGAATTAAACTATGAATCAATAATGGTTTGATTTTTCACTAGAACTAATTCATCTATAACAACGAATGTAAATTGAAATTTAGTAATTTGCCTCATACCTCCCCTATTAGAGCCATCGAGGATTGCATAGCAGAGGAAACACCAATATCCATTTCCCTCGTAATGTTTGGTGGTGTTTCTATCACCAACATCTGAAAATAAAACAACAAATTATTCAATCACAGAAAAGTTACAATAGCGATCCACGTGAGGACTTATAATGTATGAGATCTAATGAACAAAATTTTGAGTACAAGTATTAAACTATATATTTTTGATTATTAGTTATCGAATTTGAAGTAATCTTTGAGTTTGAATGATGTGTAATGCAACATGACCAACAATATGAATATAAAATACACAAATCTACTAAACTTAGAATTCATTATTTAAGTTCTCTTTATTCTATATTACCTTTGTGAACGTTTAATCAAATCTACTAGCACTAGGAGGTGTTTCCTTAAAACCTCCAACATTACCCTGTTCAACATCCAAAATCACATATTAAAATACCATTCATAAAACAATGCTATTAACATGTAATAAATTTATAATTGTTTACTAGTTACATACCCCACTAATAGGTATACTACAAAAATAAGTAGGTGGATGACTAGTGTATCTAGTCTCTACACTGTGACCCTGCAATTTTATTAAAATAATAAAACTAAATTAGTTAATCTTGCATCTCACAATCAAAATTTAATAAATTAAATTCAATGAACATGCTGAATTTTACCTGAGTGTCAATGCCATATGCATCATGCAAAATGTTAGCCCTCCTCTCCATCCCCATAGACGCATATGGATCAGGTTGTGTAGTAGCATATGGATCTTGCATAGCATCCTCCTGAGTGTTGGTAGGGTCATACAAACAAGTCGCCTTGCAAGATTGACACACATGGGTTCGAAAGCCACCAGCTGAAGACTCCCCTAGATGGTGTTGTAAAATAGGGCTAGTGTGATGGATGACACTCTGGGTCAAAGTTGTGATTGCCTACAATGTCTCTATGTCGGCACTCTCCTTCGCAATGGCAGGCATCACAATCTACTCATGAGGTGTCCTAGCAAGAGGTCGTCTCCCTTTCCGCGTAGGATCCGGCTATGCACCAGGCCTATCCTGAGCTGACCCCCCACCTCTCCCCTAGAACTCCCTCATATCAAAATAATTTTGGATTTGGTGCAATACAAACTCACTGTATAGTTTCCTAAGAAAATATTGGGGGACTTCACAATTATTGCATGGTGGGTAATCAAAGACCATATACCATCTTTCATAAAAATAGTTCTTAATCTATTTGTGGTGGCACCAAAGAATAGGAAACCTCTTTGCATTGAGGGCAAGATTTTGATTTGTTTTAGGGTCAGTGAATAGAGAGCACAAATCACCTTTAGTAATTTTTAAATATTTTACTTGTTTATATGATAATTTGTCTACATAATATGCTCTAGCTGTCTGCCTCCTATCTTGCCATCTAGTTATTTGTTGGGTGATTGCATCTACATTTCTTAACATATCTTTCAATGAATTTGCTAGAAGCATTCTTTCTATGGTTGAAGCATTTGGATCATTCAACCTACTGATAAGATCCTCAAGTTGTTTTCTATTGTTCTCAATTTTAGTCCTCAATTTTTCTTGAGTGCCAGGAGGGTATTGAGAGAATGGTGAGGGAGGTTGATTTTGTTGTTGAGGTTGATTTTGTTGAGAATTTTGTTGAGGATTTTGTTGTTGAATATTTTCCTCCTCTTCTCATTGAGGATTTGTAGGATTTCCTACAAATTAAAAAAAACAATCAAATCTAACCTAAAACAAACAAAATCAATTTCAAACTAAGAAATTCAAAACAAATAGCAAACAATACTTACCTCCTGCATCTCTTCATCGTCATGGCACCATATTTGCAAAGAAAATCCAACTCTTGTTGATGAAATTTGTAGAAATCCTTCCTCCTAGAATGCGAGTGCAAAAGTGAAGGTTTTTGGCCATGGGCAAAGCTGAGAAATAGTAAAAAGAAAATGATATAGATTTCACTTTTTTTTTCTTTTAAAATCACATAACACGAGTGCGTTATAACATGCTCACGTTATCTCTTTTCAATTTTTTTCCCATTTGGCCACAAAAGTGTGACCAACTTCATGCACCCACCCCAATCATTGTTCATTGAACAGAACCCTTTGGTCCCTCTACAACCATGCAATTTGATATGGGCTTAGATGTCTTCTTCTCTCTAACTGTAACTTGGTAACCATTTCTTCTGACACAAGATTGTCAGTGCTACCTTCACACTTACACCGATTACAAAAAATATTCTTCCTTTGGTCTAGTTCCTTTTCTTCATTCAACATGGATCTCTTGGAAAGAAGCATATCACATTGTTCAACATCTTCTGATTGTGATGATCTAGTGTCTTCATCCACATGAACAACTCTCACATTTCCTTTAGGACTCCTATTTTTCTTCCCTTGGTGTTGTGGAAACTTGTATGCTCTATTCCCTTCTTCACTGCATTGGAAACATGTTCCTCTAAAACATCCTCTTCCTAGTCCACGTCCAAACCTAAGTCCTTTGCCTTGCTAGTCTCCATTGTTTAGTTCACAAGGCTGATATGAATCATCATGTTTTTTTATCTTGACTAGAGCTAGTTCCTTCACCCTTTCTTTGATCACCACTTCTCCCTCCATATGGTCATCTACCCGTCTTTCCTCCATGGCCTCCACATCATTGTTTTTTCTCAAACCTCTTATTCAATTGTTCTTCAACCTTTAGAGAAAACTGATAAGTGTGCTCAATGGTGGTCATTATTACTAGTGTCAATTCTTCTTGTATGCTTGGCTTCAAAAAATTAATTTAATGAGAAAATTTATATTTATTCAGCTTAGAATGTCTTTTCTGAAGATCAGGACCTCGTCAAATTCTTTTGTGTATTCCTTCACCATCCTTGTTCAGCTCTACATCTTCTTGAGCAGCTCCAATTTGCAATCGACTAGAATAAATTATTTCTTCAATTTTGATACCATTTTGTCCCATCAAAATTTTTTATCTTTCCCCTATCTTCCTCTTTCTAACTAGACCTCTTTAAACCATATACTGGAGTGACCTTTCAATTTTTTCTTTGCAAGCCTCACTCTGTGAGGATCTTCAATCTCCTCAAACTCAAAAAATTCCTCCATGTCATTGATCCAATCGATCAATTCTTTAGGATTCAAACCTCCATTTTAGGTCTCCTCCCAATGCTTGAGATCACTTGCAACAATTTTTTTTTCTCTAGGATCCATTGGATCTTGCTCTTCCTCTTCAATTTCATCTTCATTGTTATCTCTCTCTTGATGCACATCTCTTCTTTGAACCTCTTGCTCCAAGGTTTCTAATTGCCTTCTAAGGGATTTGATTTCATCTCTAGGTGGATCCCTTCCTCCACCACCTTGACCTCTACCTCTACCATGCTAGGAAAGTATTGGAGGCGTCTTGAACTCAACCAACACTCACAGGTGCTAACTCACAGGTGCTAACTTTGGTTGTAATACCACTTGATGAAGGGTACCCCATTAAAGATGCAAACTCACAACAACGCACTGGTTTGCACATAAAACTATGCAAGAGAATGCAAGAGATTGTATTACTTAGAAATAGTAATGCATATTATAGTCTTACATTCCTTCTTATGGGTGGCTTAAATTACATTTATCTACCGAATTGTAGATCTGAGTTTTCACCTTCAGTTCTCCATTCTCTAGAAAATAGTCAAGCCTCACCTTTTTCTACCTTCCTATCACTTCACTTTGTGTCGTTCTATCACATCTCTCCCTTGGTTGTGTTTTTCTTTCCTTTCAGTATTTATATATCTTCTCATTTTCTAGGTCATCTTTAACCTTTGTGTTGTGGTACCCATTGTCATCCAATAAGAATTCAAAACCATAAAGCAATTATCTTGTCATCAAAACCATCAACCAATCCAAACAATGATTATGTCTTCCACAACAATGAAGTGGAATTATCAAATAATGTTTTTCCAAATGTCATGAACTTATTTTCCATTCACCATCATTGACCACCTTAACATTCTTGTTCAACTTTCTCACCATTGGAATGTCGCTAGGACCTCAGATCAAGCTCTCCTTGAAATGAAAATGTCTTTAAAATGTTCACCATCAGCATTTCTAGGGGACCTCAAGCCCTTCTCTCTAAAATTGCCAGGCCTCTACAATAACTCCTTCATTGTAATATCAGGCAGACTCCACAATTCCTTCTATCGAAACACCCATGTATCCCCAATGGTTTGTTATTATCATCACATCATCGGCCCATCAAAGGGACTCATGAATGGTTTCCACTAATAGCCCAAAGTGTCCTCAACTACATGTCAGATGTCTAAAATTCATTGAAAAATAGAGTTCATTCCACTTTCCAGTCATACACCATCTTCCATCCTTTTGGGTGTCAGGGTTCACTATTCTTGCATGCATCTTTCATCTTAGTAGTTAAGTCAAGGCGTAAGGTTTAATGTTGAAACCTGAAGTCCAATAGGACTATGCAAAAAAATGACTAAGTCCAAGAAGAGATACACCCTAGGCTCAAAGCCCGAACTGTTGGAAATATTTTGACTTAGTAACTCAATCCTATTCAACCCTTATTTGAAAGAAACATTTAGATTTTTTTGATTGATGCAAAATTGCTCATACACCCTGGATGTTCCTACATCATTCTCATTCCAATTAACATACGATACTACTAAGCCTCAAAACTTGATAATGAATTTTTTTTTAAACATTCATTATTCTTTATTATACAATCTAATCATGATTTTTTTTAGATTTTGTAAAATTATGCAAGGAGATCAAGAAAAGATGATGTATGAGTTTAAAGGGTACCACCCCCTTGTTGGTGTAAATAAAATCTTGTACCTAGTTAATTCATTACTAGGGGACTTATTTACATGTTAAGTTTACTTAGGTCCTAGGATAGAATCTTTCTAGAAGGTGTTAGTTGTCATTAGTTGTTATCTTATCTTTTGACTTGTTTCACATGTGACCTAGGTAAGTGTGATAAGTTGTCTCATGTCATATGATTAAGACACTTGTCATAATCCTATGACATCTTGTATCTCAGCTTGGCTATATAACCCAGGGGTCTCTAATACATTATACACATCCAATTGAATCATAATTGATAAGAATATAGTTTATTATTGTCATATTCATATTCTCTCTCTTGTGCTTTCCATTTGGCCTCAATATATTGGAAGACTATCTCCATAGCCAATTCTAAAATGGTATTAGAGTGGTTTGGGTGCCATTTGATAGTCTTTTTGTCAAGAGAGATGGTAAATCTTGAATAGTTGAGCATGCTCTTCTCTTGCATCATATGATGATTTGGAGAATCAAAAAACTTGATAAAAATACTAGAGGGGGGTTCCATTTTTTTCTCTTTATTGTAGGTTCAAATCGGATCTTGTTGGTGCAAATTTGAGCTCACCATTGAGTTCAGGAAGTTTGAGATAGTCAATTTTTTCTTTTTTTCCATCCAATTTGGACATGTGAGGCTAAATCTTTGAGTGTTTGAAGTTGAAGAGTGGTTGCCAGTTTCAGAAGGTAGCTACATTTTTGGAGCATTTTGCATCAAATTTGACCTTGCCATCATGTCCAAAATGGTCAGAAACCCTAAGATCATTTGTCAATTCATCCAAATCAGAGCAGTTGTCTGGTGAGGCAAGAAGTTTTTTCCTAGAGAGTCATATGGCCCCCTAGATCGCCAGAAATGTTGACAGTATGATTTGTAGGAAAAAAGTATTTTTTAAATTGGTTGTAATTTTTTAATTTTTTTTAAATCAATTTAAAAATTCTTGCAAAATAGATTTTGTTTCAGAAAAGTTATTTGAAAAAGTTTTGAAAAAAATAAAAAAAGGGCTTTGTATAGTTCGTAGACTATATTGTCTATGAACTATACCACCATCCCTACCACACACCATGTAGACGATCCTCATTTGTCGCAACCCCATAGTCAACATTGACTGGTTGACCAACAAATAAAAATCAGTGAGAAATGAAATAGGTGATGAAGCATTCACCAATTCGATAGTCGACATTTCCACCAGCAGTGAAACATAAAGAATTCAACATCGATTAAATTTACCGATGTTAGGAAAAGATTATGGAAAACAAGATAAAATATTCTAAGATTCCATCAGTGGTCCAAGAATATTTTGTTCAATGAAATATTCTCAAAGTATATTCTAGTAATAATATTCCAGCCGAGAGTTCTTTTCTTGGTGTTGGGTGGGAAACCATCAAAATTAAACTTTAGGTTAGATAATGTTCACTCCACATAATCATTCTCTAAAAAATATTTTCCTACCTCTCCAAATACATTTTCATTTTTGCAGCTAATTTTAAAATGCTCATAACTTGCTCATTTTGACTCCTTTTTTGAGCAACTTTTTTATTATTATTATTTTGGCTAATTTTTCATGCTCTTCATGGTGGTGTAATTATTTTTTTATTTTGGTGTCTAGCTTGTCTAGAAATTGCAGATTCTCACAGATGTTACTACTTTGTCCTCATTTCGAGAACTTTTGGAGCTCATATCTTGTTCCTACGGTAACATTTTTGGGTGAATTTTGTTTTGAAAGTGCATATTCTATTCATGTAATTTCTATTGGTGGAATCATTTTGATCTCATATGCTGTAATTTTTTTACTTTGAGCCTGTGGCCTATTTTTGGCATTTGCATGTACCAAGATCAAAGTCCACTTTGTTATTTTGGCAAGTGGAAACTATAAGCACACTAAGTACAAAGTGCCACAAATAAGATATTTTTTGGGGGTGTTTCATGATTGAGTAAGTTGGATGGGTAATCTTATAGTGGTTGGTTGCATTCTTTTTCTTGTTTTGTGTTCTTACATTAGGGAAATCTCAATTTGAACTGCTAACTCCACATAATTATGCTACATGGAGGAAATCAATATGGAACTATCTCATGATCAAAGGTCTAATAGGTCTTCTAAATGAAACCATTCCACAACCTACTAATGCTAATGAATTAGAAAAATGGGATCTTAATCATGAAAAAACACTTTGATTCATATGTTCATTAGTTTGATTTGATTGACAATTTCATATCAAATCATGTAAAACACCTAAAGTGGCTTGGGAGACTTTTGAAAAATTGTATGGTAAAACAAAAAATATTAGGGGATATCATATTCATAATGATTTGATGAATCTTGATCCAAAATGTTTTGACCACATCAAAGGCTACATCTCCAAAGTTAAGCAACTAAGAACACAGTTGAAAGAATGAAACATTGATAAAGAGGATTTGCAATTGATTATGAATGTGTTATCCAAGTCTAGTCCTAAGTATTTCATGTTTGTTTTTGGCTTTCCTACCCATCGAATTTCTATGGGAGCATCATAAGTTGATCCTAAGTTTGTTGAATTTGTAAATCTCCTAATCTAAGAGGAAGCTAAGTTGATGAAAATGGGTCTAATCAATCCTTCCAAGTCACAAGCATTGTTGGCTAGTGAGTCTAAGGTACATAAAGAATTAGGGAATCTTGATAAGAAGCAAAAGAAGAAAAATAACAAGCCACATAAAGAATCATAATCTACCTAGTCAAAAGGAGAAGCATCTAAGGAGAGGCCTACTTGTGCATATTGTAGGAAGGATGGACATGAAGAACACTATTGAACTATAAGAAGGATATTGATGAGTTAAAAAATCTTCTCAAAATGAATCACATTGATTTTCCTTCTAGAATGTCTGAATCATCTCCTTGTTCTTCAAAATAGTCTAAAAAGGACAAAGGTCAAGCATCTACATCAAGATATAAAGAACATGCTCTTTGTGCTCTTTTAGGTCATGGATTAGGGAGATGGCTTCTAGATTTAGGAGCATCTCATCATATGGCATCTTCATAGTCTATATTCTCTTCTTTTCAGCCTTGTACTACATCTCCTATCTTGATGGAAAACAATACATACATGAGTGTAATTGGGAAATGATCTATTAGTTTTAGGGATAACACTTTTTAGGATTTTTTTGTGTTCCTCATTTGATGAACAATCTTATTTCATATATCATATTACACATGATGGAGATGGGATAATTGTGGAGTTCACACCTAATTCAGTCATCATTCAAGACTTGGATAGTTGAGAGATCATTGCTATTGGGGTAGTTGATCATTCATCTTGGTTGCATACCTTTACAAATTTTTCTTCTAATGGTGACATTGTTCCTTCGGCTATTGATAACACTTCAAGTATGAACAATGATTCAAAAGAGACATTTGGCTTCTTAAACTTAGGAGTTCTCACATCAGATCCAATTCTTGAGTCATGTATTTCATCTCCTCCATCTACTGCTACAGTTGATGATCCTTGTGTTGCTACAGATATGGATTCTTCTAATTCAGTGTACTAGGATATTTTTTTCTTTTAGATTTGGATACTTGTGATGGCTTCTTGACAGGTATTTCAGACTTGTTTGTGGAGTCTCATATTGCATATTTGGGAGACATCATCGATAGCATTCATCTTCTCTTTGATGGAGAATACCCTTCTTTAGTTGTTGTGAGGGAATACTCTGGCCCTCTTATTCAATCTCTACATGATCATTCTTTACAATTTGACGTGACTATGGATACTTTTGGACAACATTTGGAGGAGGCTTCTTTATATATAGAGGGGATATCTTTTTCTTTGGATCATGTTCTACATTCATCTCTACAAGATTATGGATTGTCCTCTTCAACAGTGTGGCCTAGAACACTTGTTTGGAGTGTGTCGGCCTTCAAAATTGACATGGAGACACTTGAGAATTCTTCAGAGACATAATCCATTATCCATATTCCAGAATCCTACATATATTCTTGGTTTTGTTTCTTCCTAAGGGGAGAAATATTTTTCAATTCTTTTGGATCATCTTCAACATTCAATGTCGAGCTTCTACCATCATTGTAGGAGACTTAACATTGGGGGGGCTACATCATCTCTCTTCTAATTCTCTCTTATGGGGGGTATTTTTCCTCACATGGGTTTTTGGATTTCTCATGCATCATTGAGAGCATTTATTTTATGTATTTCATCTCTCTTTTGGGGATGAGTTTTGTCCCACTAGGTTTTCTCCTTTTCTCCATTTTTGAGAGATTTCTTTGCATTTTATATGGGTATTTAACATGGCCTAGTAGCTGGGACCCATCTTTGTGTCATTTTCATAATAATCTACTACCCACTAAGTTGCACTTAAGGCGGGGTATTGGCTTAAATAATGTTGTGTACCTAGTTTATTCATTACTAGGGCACTTATTTACATGTTAAGTTTACTTAGGTCCTAGGAAGGAATCTTTCTAGAAGGTGTTAGTTGTCATTAGTTGTTATCTTATCTTTTGACTTGTTTCACATGTGACCTAGGTAAGTGATAATTTGTCTCATGTCATATGATTAAGATACTAGTCATAATCCTATGGCATCTTGTATCTCAGCTTGGCTATATAATCAAGGGCTCTCTACTACATTATACACATCCAATTGAATCATAATTAATAAAAATATAGTTTATTCTTTTCATATTCATATTATCTCTCTTGTACTTTCCATTTTGCCTCAAGATCTTGGAAGACTATCTACATAGCCAATTCTAACACCCCTTCAAAAATATTTTCTCAGTACAATGAGATTAGCACTGACATATATCTTTGACATGCATATGTTGAAGAATTATCACAAAGGGTATATCTCGGAAAGGAGATAAAACTAATTCAGCATGATGTATGGATAATTGTGTGTTAGTAGAAGTAGGTTCTTAAATTTCAAAATTAATATGATCCCCATAATTGGTGTTGACCTATGCCGAACACTATAACTAGAGGTAGAAGATATTTGACCCCTTGGGGGAAGTACTACTAGAAATTAGCTGAGAAGTGATAGAGAGGGCATTTGATCTTCCAATTTATGCATGATATGATGAAGTTACCATGAAGAAAAAATTAGACTTCTATGAAAGGAATAACAAGTAGGCTATAGATTTAATTAATAGCCACCTTAATTTTCCTAGGAAGATTGCACAAAAAATGGAAAAAGTGCAACACAAAAGTTATTTCAAGGAGTATGCAAAAGACTTAATTACACTCCTAGGAAGGGTGTATCAACATCCCAATGCTAAATATTTTTATCCCTATATGTGAGCTACAATATTTTAAAAAATATCTAATGGGAAGATGATTTATTGGGGCATCCTGATTAGTGACAATCTACATCAATTGGTTGATGTGATGGAGACCACCAAATATAACATGAATTCATATTTGATGTAATTTTTGTCCTATCAAGCCATATTTCTAGGGATAAGAAGAATAGGTTATCTTCAAATGGGGGAAACAAAGTTCTACCATCATTAACCCTAGTTGGAATTAAAGGAAAGTCAAAAGAATTATTGGCTAATCAATGATGCTTTTGTTTGTAATAATAAGAGAATTGGAAAAAGATATTGTAGTGTCAAAAAAATGTTTTCAGTGACATTTTCACACTTGTTTGGGTCCTCCTTGCAAAATTGAGCTTAATGATTCCTTGACTTAGTGTTGTAATGTGTTTAACACACTCACATTAGTTCTTGGGCCATTGTGAATTAAATAAACTTAATCATGAGTTATTTAGAGTGTTGTAAAGTGTTGTAACCCACTTTCACACTTTTCTAGGGTTTTCATAAATAATTTTGCTTCTTTATGCTTTAATTGGCCTTATTTTGCATCTACAAGCCTCATTGAATACATATTTTCAAGGACAATCCTGACACAAACCAACAACCAATCATAATTCAAGCATTTACAAGTTTTGTGGCCTAGATTTGGTGATCTAGGACCTATACGCCACCTTGGGTGTATGAATCCCACCTAGGGTTTTGGGTCTTGATCCTGATTTTATACCTTTCTAAGCATTTTCGAAATTGGTCCCATAAATTATGCCTAATGGGACCCATATGCCACCTTGGGCATATGAGTCTCATGTGGCCAAAAATTAAAATTAATTCAAATTCTTGGTGATATTTTATCCTCCTAGATCTGATGTCAGCTTGTAGCATTGTAATTTTGAGAATTCTTGCATAATTAAGTATAAATACAAGGTTCTTTCACTCATTTTACACCTAGCAAGTTGAATGAGAAGTCTTATAGAAAAGTTGAGTTCACAAGAGCATTCAAGTGTTTACAAGAGAATTCAAGAGTCTTCAAGATTAGATCATCAAGAATTTTAGAGCATTATTTAAGCATCTATCATCAAGTCAAAGTCTTCATGTATCATGTTTGTTTTTGAGCTAACAATTATGATGTAGGGTTTCATGATTCAAGATAGAATTTCATTCAAGATCTATCCTATTCAAGCAAGAGACAATATCTACATCCATTTGATCCACTTCATACATGTTTTTAGCCTCTTATTGCTAGTGTTTGGTGAGTTTTAATATCATATTTTGTTCATTCATCATTCTCCATTCCTATTTCATTTGATTTCAAGGGTTGCTAGCCAAAACAGGGTTTGACCATGGAAAACCCCTTTCCACTAACAAAACAACATTTTTCCCTCTCTTTAGTGTTTGATTTGTAGGTTTAAATTGAAAGACACATTGAAGAGAAAGTTTGTAGAAATTTTTCAAAGTGTTCAAAATGGTCAAAATTATCACCTTGCATTAGAGATACTTGGAAGACTTCTACAAATTGCAAATCAGGGTTTCGGATCTAAAATTCAATTGGGAAGCATAAAGTATACCTTGAAGACCAAATTCAGACTTTGAAACTTTAGAGAAACCTAACTAGATTGATAAACTAGTTTTAGCATATGACTCCTAGTTTAGGTCAAAATTTAAGTTTTTACAAATTCAGATACCTATTTGCTAGATTCCCATTCTTGCACAAAACCTAGATCCAGGATTAATTTTCCCATCCTAGCGTATGAGCCCCACTCAGCATTAAAGTCAAAATTTCTAGCATTTAAAAGCTCCATCTAGTCATCTTCATATTTTCAAGTGCACATATTTCCTCTTACAGCTATATGTTATGTTTTACATACATTTTTAGGTCATCTAGTTAAAGATTGTATCATATTAGGGTTTAGCATTACATCTTGCATTTCATTTTTCTTTCCAAGTCTTAACTTGGTGGTGAAACCCTTGTTAGTTTATAATCAGCCCCTAGGACAACCCTATTGCAAGATCTCTTTCTCCTTTGCATTGAGATCTCTAGGGTTTTTCCTTGAATGAGAGAGTGTGAAGATTGTTATTCTAGGTCCTAAACCCTAGAACCAAACAATTTTCCCCCTTCATTTTCATGAACTTGCATTTATACCATCATAATTTTGATTTGGGGTGCATCATCATCCTAGATCTTGCTTGCATTGACATTTTATTAGGGTTTACATTAGTTAACTTGCATTATAGGGTTTCTAATTTTGCATTAGTGAGAGTGCATATAGCTTTCTTTTTGCATCTCAAATCATTGAAAATCATACAAAATATGTATTTGCACTCAGGTTATAGATTATACAACATAAAAAGCATAAAAAACAATAATTTTTTTTTGAAATTAAAAAAAAAACCTCACTGGGACTCATATGCCCCTTTAGGCGAATCAATCCTAGTGCATATTCTGCACTACATTTTTTAGAATTTAAAGCTCTATTTATGTGCTCTTGTTTGTTGTTTATAGATTTCTATTTCACTTTACAAAGTTTCTACTATAATCATTTCATTTTTCTTAGCTTATATTGCATTTGCATTCATTTTGCATCTAGTATCCCTTTCATGAGTATTTGGTTCCCTATTACTAATATTGCAGTGAGACGAAGTTCGAGACTCATGTCATCCCATGATATCATAATTTTCATGGATCTTGGGTTGTCTAGCTCTTTCACTCCTACTATTGACACTAGTACACTAGGTATGGACCATACCCTTAACAACTCCTTTCCTTCAAGTATGTGATGCAAGTTGAAACAAGGATTGATAATATTTCACAAGAAAACATAATTCAAATTCATTAAGATTTAGCAAACCTACAACATCAAGTGTAAAATGACAACATTTCAACTACTGCCATACCTACCATAAATAACATTCACCACATGCATGAAAGTGAAGATGGACTTGACATTGTGAAAAACATAGTTTAAATCTGTGGAAAACACTTCCCCTCAAACAATAGTTGTCCTTTATCTACAAGCAATGTTACAAACCAAGGAGGAATTCAAATTCCTCCTCCCAAAACAATTTCCTCTATTCCTACCTATAACAACCCTCAAGTAACAACAATGCAACCAACTAGTAATGTGATTCCTTCATTGTATTTCTACTAACATCCCTAGTACCTTTGTGGCATCAGACGTCATATCTCCTACCACTTTACCACCTATAAGCATTATGTTCACTTGTCCCTAAAACACCTACACCCCTCCACCTTTTTCACCTACATATCATAACACAAGCAATGACCCTTTCATAAATAAACTCTTCCAAACCATCTCATCCCTTCAAAAAAAAAATTATATCATCAACCCAAATCAAAATGGCCCACCTACATATTATGTCAAAAACAACCCATTTTCCTTGGAGATATTGTGAACAATGATGCCATAAGGTGTAGAGGTGCATAGGTTCAAGAAATATGGGGGAAAAATATATCCTTCTAACCATTTTAATTCTTTTACTGCCTTATGTAATGACTTTTTCCTTCATGATAAACTCTTGGCTAAGATTTTCCCTAGGTCCTTGAAGGATATTTCCTTAGACCGGTTTTATTCTTTACTAAACAACTCAAGTTTTTCATTCAATGAACTTGTTGAGGAATTTGTATACCATTTCCAAGTGCATATGACTCCTAAGATGACCTTGGCTGATTTGATGAGATGCAAGAAAAAAGAAGAAAATATTACAGACTTTATCTCACACCATCAATCACTTTATTCCCAAATTGATGTCAAGGTTCCCAATCCCCACCTTCAAAATATTTTCATAGAATTTTTTTGCAAAGCAAGACACAAGACAAGCTTATTATGATGAAATTCCCCTCCTTCATTCACTTGTCTACTGCCCTCCATGATTATCAAAATTTGGTTAGTAGTTGTGATGCAAAGTCCACTCCTAGCCAAACTACGAAGTCAAAGTCAACAAACCAAAACAACTACCAACCTTTTAGAAAATAGGATAAAGGATTCCTTCAACTTAATCCCTATCAATAAAAAAATCAAAATACCAATAACCAAATAGTTGTTGTTAAAGCCACTATACCCTTTACCTATGGGGACTTGAAAAGACAATTCACTCCCCTACCATGATACCCTTCATAACACAATTTCTCAACTTTTAGAATAGAAAATTATTACATTGCCTCCCATTAAAATATCCGATCCCAATAAGCCTCTACCTCCTAACTTTAGATCAAATTCTTATTGTCATATCACCGACAAAATGGACACGATACGAAAATTGTAAGCGTCTTAAACATCTTGTGCAAGACCTCATTGATTTTGTTTGGATTTTTGTTGGAGGTATTAATAATCAATGAATAAGTCTATTTAACCTCCTAACCAAAATTACAAATATTTACCAACCCTATGCCTAATCATAACATTTCATTTGTCAAAGCTAGTGAAACTACAAAGATTGATGTGATGAATTTTCACACAGATGATGAGAACATAGATACAATTCAACAAATTCCTATGGATACTTAGAATCAATAAGAAAAAAATCCTATCGATGGTTTGGATGCATTGGTCAAAACTCAACATTGTAAGAGTCAAAATAAAAAGCCTCTTGAGATTGCTTTCTCCTCACAAGATATACTTAAACATGCACCGATGGTCCCCTTTATATAGCTGACTGAACCTATAATAAACCCACTAATGAGATATTAATATATCCCATCTATGGAGAGAATGTGATCACTGAGGAATTCTTACTTTTGCATGAACTCTATCAAGATATATATGATAAATAGAAAGCATGGATCAAGATGCACAACAATTTCAGTTGCCCTATGATGGGATTAATCACCTTGCCTTTACAAATAGGACCAAAAACATTAGATATTTCATTCTCCATAATCTTGCAATTGGACCAATTTCATGTGGAGCTAGGATATCCATGGCTTCACTCCATGAATGTAGTCCCTTTGGTTGTACATAAATGCTTAAAGTTTCCCTTTGACAATGAAATTTTCACTATCCATCATAGTGGCTTTAATCCATTGTCCTCCGATGGAAACATTTCCTTAGATTTTTTTGGCTCGAGCCCATAGAACCTATCAAACCATGAGAAGACTTCTTTTACAAAACCCATCAAAATTTCAAAGCAAAGAAAATAGCAGAATTATCCTAAAACATGCCTCAACCCACCACCAAGCCTACCATCCTTGACAAAACCATGATTAAGTCTAAAGAAATTCCAAACAACCAAGACCAACCTAAAATAGAAACATCACCTACTTCCTACAAAAGAGCAAGAGATAATCAAAATAGCCTATCACACCTCCTAGAATAAAACAAGTTTACAAAGTCAAAGAGAAAATGGTTGAACAACCTCCCATGGTTCCTTTGGTTTCCCCCCTTAGGGAAGAAAAGAAACCTATGGTTGACCAACTAGATCCTACACAAATACAACTTGAAAATAGAACTAAAAGAACCAAAGGTGCTAGAGAGCGTAGGCAAAGATGTTGTTCCCTTGCTCAAAAATTAAATGAAGAAAGCAACAAAGAAAATCAGGATCTAAACTCAACTAAAGCAATGCACGATGAGCCTCCCCCTTCGCCAAAACAAAAAGATCCTATAATGAAACCACAACAAGAGTTGAACCCTACCTTAGAAATTATAATTTAACCTCCTATTGCACAATTAACTTAGATGACAATGGAGAAGTAGCTAAAATTGATGAAGAGGTGCATAATGAATTGAATACATTGTTTTCCTCTTCTACGAGCTTAGATGAAAATTCTCCTAAGAAGAGTGTTGAACTTGGTAATGAGCATAGTTCGACACTTGATATTGCCCATTTTGCTAGTTGTTTGCCTTTTGTATACACATAATATGATTGGGATGAGAACAACCTACTCATAGGTTGACTTGCATATGCCTTACTAGTTTCTTTGCATTATTTCATTTTCTTTTGTGTGATTGCATGTGTGTATTGTGATCCCCCCATACTATTTTTTTTGATGCATCTCTCTCTTTGTGACACTCCTCTATTTATACCTTCATTCTTCTCTATTTCGTAAATATTTCCAAAAGTTTTTCCTTTACTTTTCTTTATTTCTTTTCATTGGTCTTGTGTTTTCCTTTTGGGGATGATGCAAGGTGTTGAGATATTCATGTGTCTTCCATGTTGACCCAAAAGCTTTTCATTTAATTTTCTTTATTTCTTTTCATTTTTCTTGTGTTTTCCTTTCAGGGATGACACAAGGTGTCGAGGCATTCATATCCCTTCCATGTTAAAGGGATTTTTTTTTTCACTCTTTTTTTGTAATTCTTAAAGTTTTATGAGTATTTGTGGAATGATGATAGTTTTGAGCTCTCTAGAAACATTGTAGCAAGTACATACTGACCCTAAATCCATAAATCCATCCTGTGTTTGGAGTTTCATTTTTGGGGGCAACCCCTCTCTTTTCTTTTCTTTTTGCATGATCTAGCTTTATTTGGAAACATATGACTTGGCATAGGGATTTCCAAGTAGGATCTCATGTCTTGTTTATTGTTAGAATTTATCATGTGCTACTTTAAAGTAATTTATCACAGAATGGTATTTAGCAATTTCTTTAAAGTGGGCACATACATTGATATTATTCTTTTGCATTTCATGTTTCATGGTGTATTCTTGTTACTTTATGCTATATGCCTTTTTCTTTGTTGATGAAATTGGGTGTGATGTCCTTCAAGAGCGTGATCTCTCTTAGAATATTATATTCCTCTTAGTGGCTTGATGTGACACACTACATCCCCTAAGTTGTGAATATTCTATTCCTTGATTGGTCCTCTCTTGGAGACATTAGACACAATGTTCCCTAAGTTAAGGCCTCATGTGAACTAAGCAAGACTCCTTTGAATGTTCCTTTATTGTTTCATTTGGATTTTCAATTATATGACCACCTTGCATAATATATCTTGCATGGTTGTGGAGCAATCTTGTTTGTTCATGAGTTCCAAGGATAATTTTTTTTGCTTGCCTCATGAAGCTCAAAGTTCATTGTTCATGAGCTCCAAGGATATGATGTTTTTCTTCCCTCATGAAGCTTGAATTTTTTTTTTTCGCATTGTGCAAGTTATTAAAGTTATCAGGAGGTATAAATTTGGTATAGTTTTTGATGGGAATCTCGATCGAGGAATGAATTTCCCTTAGCCACTCACTCATGCATGTGAGTACATACCAGCTGTGTGTGTATGTGTCTCACCTCTTTTGGATCCTCACCTAGTAGACAACCTGAAGTTTTGTTGCCTCATAGTGAGCTTGCATTTTTTAGAAAAAATAGCCTAGATTTGATCCATATCATGATGGAAAAATGGTTGAAGCTTGATCCACCCCTATTTTTCCTTTATTCTTTTCTTCCATTTTTTCTTTGGCAGTGTATGGTTGTGCCTTGTTTTTTCTCTTTCTATAATTTTCATGTGTGTTTTTTTATGCCTATGTTGGTTTTCCATGGGATCTTGATCGGCCCTCTTGATTGTTGTCATCCCATCTTACCAACATTGGTGCAATTAGACATTTCTTGATGTGTGTTTGTCTAATTTTGTGTAAGTTTGAAGAAAGTTCATCCTCTCACATTAGGTTCACCAAAATAAAGTGGGGAAATTTTTTTGGTTCTAGGGTTTAGGACCTAGAATAGCAGTCTTCACACTCTTTCATTCAAGGACAAACCCTAGTGATCTCATTGAAAAGGAGAAAGAGATCTTGCAATAGGTCTGTCCTAGGGGTTGATTATAAACTAATGAGGGGTTCACCACCAAGTTAAGACTTGGAAAGACAATGCAATGCAAGATGTAATGCCAAACCCTATTATGATGCAATCTTTAACTAAATGACCTAAAAGTGTACATGCAAAACATAATAGATAGTTGTAAGAGGAAATGTGTGCACATGGAAATACGAAGATGATTGGATGGAGCTTTGAAGTGCTAGAAATTATAACTTTAATGTTGATTGGGACTCATATGCTAGCCTAGGTGAATTAGTCCCAGATCTGGGTTTTTGTGTAGGAACAAAAATTTGGTAAATGGGTATCTGAATCTATAAAAACCTAAATTTTGACCTAAACTGGGACTCATACACCAAAATATGTGTATCAATCTAGTTAAGGTTTTTTGAAGCTTCAAAGTTTGAATCTGGTCTTCAAGGTCTACTGCATGCTTTCTAATTGATTTTTGGATTTGAAACCCTGATTTGTAACCTATAGAAGTCTTCCAAGTATCTCCAATGCAAGATGATAATTTTGACCACTTTGAACACTTTGAAAATTTTCTACAAACTTTCTCTTCAATGTGTCTTCAATCTAAACCTGCAAATCACACACTAAAGAGAGGGAAAAATCTTGCTTTGTTAGTGGAAAGGGGTTTTCCTTGGTGAAACCCCATTTTGGTAATCGAACCTTGGAATCAAATGAAATAGGAATGGAGAATGATGAATGAACAAACTATGATGTTACAACTCACAAAACCTTAACAATAAGAGGCTATAAACATGTATGAAGTGGATCCAATCGATGTAGATCTTGTCTCTTTCTTGAATAGGATAGATTTTGAATGAAATGATAGCTTGAATCATGAAACCCTACATCACAATTGTTAGGTAAATAAAAACATGATACATGAAGACTTTGACATGATGCTTGATGCTTGAATAATGTTCTAAAATGCTTGATGATTTTCTCTTGAAGACTCAAGTGAATACTCTTGTACACACATGAATGCTCTTGTGAACTCAACTTTTCTATAATAATGCTCATTCAACTTGCTAGGTGTAAAATGAGTGAAAGAACCTTGTATTTATACTTAATTATGCAATAAATCCTGAAATTACAACACTACAAGCTAACATCAGATCTAGGAGGATAAAATACTACCAAGAATTTGAATTAATTTTAATTTTTGGCCACATGGGACTCATATGCCCAAGGTTGTGTATGAGTCCCATTGGGCATAATTTATGGTAAGAATTTCAAAAATTCTTAGAAAGGTGTAAAAATGGGAGTGAGACCCAAAACCCTAGGTGGGACTCATATGTCCAAGGTGGCGTGTGAGTCCCAGATTACTAAATCTAGGCCACAAAACTTGAAAATACATTAATTATGATTGGATGTTGATTTGTGTCCAGATTTTCCTTGAAAATATGCATTAAATGAGGCTTGTGGATGTAAAATGAGGCCAATTAAAGTATAAAGAAGCCCAATTATTTATGAAAACCTTAGAAAAGCGTGAAAGTGTGTTACAACACTTTACAATACTATAAATAAGGCATGATTAAGTTTATTTAATTCACAAGGGCCCAATACCTAATGTGAGTATGTTAAACACATTACAACACTAAGTCAAGGCATCATTAAGCTCAATTTTACAAGGAGGTCCCAAACAAGTGTGAAAATTTCACTGATGTAAACTTTTGACACTACAAATATCTCTAAAGAGATATCAATAGAAGTGAACTTTGAGGTGAAGAATTAGGGGATTAGGTACATCTAATTAAAAAAATTCACATGTATCAAGCTGGTACTTTTCATAAATAACAATATAAATTTCCCAAGTATCCAAGTGATAATTGGATATTGCTAAACTCTATATAGATAAGTTGGAGAGGTTCATAAGCTAATTTTAAGAAATTAAAAGTTAGGATGTCTTCCCCATCAAAGTTGGAGTGTATTCTTGTGCTAGCTCAAGCAAATAGCCAAGAATACAAAGGTTGAGATGGCTCTTTAACCATGTAATTATTCAAATACATAAGGTCAAAATACATGATCTTATTGGGAAGATTGGTCTAGTTTATAGGGGAATATTATAAGCATGAGCCTACCCTAGAAGATCACTAGGCTAATTGTTTGGATGAACATGAATTAAGGATTAAAGATAATTGAAAATTATCTATGGATTTAATGAGGGCATGAAATTTTAAGAAAATACCCAAAGAAATGAAAGATTATGGGAATTTTCTACATCCCATGTACAACACAAAAGGGCTTTTGATAAACATATAGAGGTAGCAGACTATTCAACCCTAGAAGTTTCTTCTATTGATATTATGTCCATAAATGGATCAATGATATGGTTGGATGTGTCGTATCAAATGCTAAAACTGCACCCTAATAATTATGATCAAAAAGAGAAAATAAAAGAATCTTCAAGTGGACCAACTAGGGTAGTGAAAGATAAAAGGGAAACCAAAGATTCTTCTACAAAGAAGAAAGGTGTGAAGAAGTTAGCTATTATTGAATTAGATGAAAGTGAGTCTAAAGAGGAGTATGTTACACTCTAGAGGATAAAAAGTACACATTCTTAAGTTGCTCATCTCGTGAGGAATCAATCTCCTTCCTTTTCTCCATTTTCATCCTCTCCTCCTCAAAATTTACATCCACACATCTCACCATCAACTCAAGGTTTTAATAGTGAATATCCAATCCCTATTCCTCCCCCATATCCACTTCCAATTCCTATTCCACCACATTCATCTCTTGCTCCTACACCTTTTTCATCTTCTCCAAAATTTCCTTCACTTCATCCTTCTCCACATCATTTTTTTCCTAAATCTCAAGTATTATTACCTTCACGAACCCATCAAGAAAAAATGAGTCACCCTAAAGGAGTTGGTGAACTAGTGGAAGAGAAACCAAAATATCTTGGGATTGACAAATATTAACTTCCCCCCCAAAAAAACAAAAATCCTCCACCTAAGGATTAAAACCAATAGTTTCCATCCCAAATTAGAGATACAAAAGAATCTCCTCCTCAGAAAATATAGATAGAAACATCAACTTTCCTAGTATATGGCTCAGTCATACTATGTCAAAAAGAGCTAGGGCTTATGTCTTTAAGAAGAAGAAGAAGGATTATCTACATGTTAGTAGAGGTTTTCAAGGCCCAACCAACAAAGAATAGGGTCATAAGAAAATTCATTTTTAGATTGCATAAATAAGGTGAAAGAATAGCTTAATTCATTACCCCATAGTGGAAAAACTATAAGCACACATGACAACTGGGTACTATAGTAGTCAAGAAATAAATTTAGGCACCTAGACTAAGGAAGAAGAGAAGCAGTCTCTACAATTAGTTATTTGAACTATACTAGAGTGGATGAAGAAGGATGAAAACACTAAAGAGGAATTGAAATTTCAAGCCATTTTGCTTTAATTCTCTGAACTACTTCTATAGCTTCAAGAGACCATCCTTCATTTCCTTCTTTGAGATGAGATTGGATAGCATGGCGATCTTCAGCTAAACCTTTGTAAAAAGGAGAGATATAATTCAGACAACCCAAAAATCTCTGAATTTGCTTTTTATCTTGGAGAATATTAGGAAATTCTTGAATTCTCTGTAAAATATGAAGCTGAAGTTGCACTTGACCATTATTCAGATGTAAGCCAAGGAAATCTATTTGAATTTGACCAATCACCATCTTTTTGGCTGTTAAACATATCCCATGTTGTTTTATGGTTGCATAAAGTTCTTCCAGGTGCTGCAAATGGTTAGTAACTGAATCTGAAAAAATAAGAATATCATCAATGTAAATAGCACATAAATCTTTCAAGTGTCTTAATGCCTGGTCCATGCGTCTTTGAAAATATGCAAGGGATGTACACAAACCAAAAGGCATAACATTCCATTCATATAACCCTTGAGGAACCGAAAATGCTGTTTTATATCTATCAGATTCCTTTACCTTAATTTTCCAAAAACCAGAATGCAATCAAACTTTGAAAACACCTTTTTATTAGCAGCCTGTCTGATTAAATCAGAGCTAAATGGTATGGGATAATTAAATGGAAGGATTATATCATTTAGAGGCTTATAATTAATGCATAATCTCTTTTTACCTCTTATCTATTCTGCTCTTTTATTGACAAGGAAAGATGGACATGCAAACAGACTTTTACTAGGACGGATAAAATGTCCACTGAGTAATTCTTGTAATTGCACATCCATTTCTTGCACTTCTTTAGGACTCATCAAATAGGTTGGTTCATGAGGAATGACGGATGTACATTCTGGCCGTATCTAAATTTCACATTCTTCATGATCCTGGGACTAGAATTGCAATGGGTTCAAACTGCAGCAGTCTTTTTCAAATCTTTGTTTAATTTCATTAAACACATCAGGAGTTTTTTCTGCAGCTTCTTTCATTGATTCTTTCTGTTTCTTTTTCCCACTATGCTCAAACTTGTGATTCACAATTTTTAAAGCAGGAATTTCAATTTGGCCATCTTCATGTCTTAATGAAATCTTATGCTTCCAAAATTAGAGAGGCTCATATTTCGTCAGAAACAAAAATCCCAATAAAACATCATCTTCTAAATCATTGTACTCAATAAAGTCAGTAATGAATGTTTTACCCATTATCTCAATATGAACATCCTGTGCATACCTTCCCATCTGAATCCTTTCACCATTAATTGCATAACTATGTGGAAGATCGGGTCATTCTTTCCAAAATGCTGGAGGGATAACATTGGTTTTAGCCAAAGATCTTGAGGAACCTGTATCCACAAATGCATCTAAAGGAATCTTTTTATATCCAGGGAAGCAAAAATTTATCCGGATATAATTAACATTATTTACAAGCAATAATGAACAAGATTTATCATTTATTCTCTCAATAAGACTATTGCTTGTACTACTAGCTTCTGATTCTTCTTCTGATTTTTCTTCTGACTCTGATTTCTTGTCTGTCTCAGTTTGCTGGTCTGCTTTAAAGAGCAAATATTTAATTTCGCCCACTTCAGCAGAAAGATTCCTGATTGCTTTTTGCTGAGTTTTGAGCAATCTTTTTAAGTATGCAACGTCATTCATGAGAAGATCAAATTTCTTAAATATTGCAATAATATCAGGATCAGCATCAGAGGTGTGGAATTTGGAAGAAGATTTGGCTTTAGAGGAAGTTTTTTCTTTTTCTTTGCCTGTTCTTTTCCATGGAGGAATCTTGTATCCATGGTCACTATTTTTCTCATCCCATTTGGAGGGTTTTCGCTATACCTTGAGCTATTTATCTACCTCAGTCTTTTCTGACTCTAAAGGCTTTAGCTTGGCCAAATGTTGATGAACAACTTTCTTTCTTTCTTCTTTTGTTCTTGCCATCTTATAAGGATCTTTAGATTTTTCAATCTGAATCTGAACTTTCAGATCTTGTAAAGTACTCTTCAAGAGGGAGGTTAGAAAATCCTTATCAGGATCTGAACTTTCGGAACTAGAATCAAAAAAAAATTTCATATGTCTATGACGATCCTTTATATCTTTGTATCTTAACATAAAACTAGATTTAGGAAAAACTTCTATTAATTCATACAAATCTTGTAAATCTGAAACGATGCTACTATCAACTACTTCCCATCCTGGATTGTCATGTTCAAACATTGCATATATCTTTGTACCAGGATTTAGTTTTTTAGGACAGTTGGTAGCATAATGAGGACCTTTACATATAAAACATTTAATTCCTTTTGGAGCTTGATTACTCCGTTTCCTTAACAAATATGGAGGAGTTTTATGAAACTTTCTCCTCTTATAGGGTACTGCCCTATATTTCTTCTTGGACTTATATCTACCATGCTTACTTCTCCTGAAAGTATATTCACCTTCATGGTAATTGGGGCGAGAGCACCTTTTGCATTTACATTTCCTGCCACAATTTCTTCTTTTAAACTGTTTGAGCTGCTGGAAATCCTTAAGCTGATTGATAGGAGGAAGATCACAAAATTCTTTAAGATTACATGTATAATTATATTCTTCCTTGTTGAGTTGAAGAGCACCCAACAAACATTGCTTTTCTAGCTTATATCTAATTAATCTTTTAATTGTAGGAAAACTAACATCATCAAGCTACTTATGTTCTTTCTTGATAATATAATCTTGAGCCCATGCACCTAAACCACATGGAAGAGAATTCAAATAATACTGTTTTGTGGTTAAGTCATGCATCTTATTTGTTGCAACCATGTATGATTCAAACATGCAATTATACTCATCAAACTTAGCCAAATTCTTGAGCTTCATTGATTGCAGAATCTTATTAGCTTCAAGGGCTTGATTTGAAATATCATCACATAAAAGATCTGTCAATAACCATTTAAATTCATCAAAACCAGCTTGAAAGATATCATATTTTCCTAAATTCTTTGGATCCACCAAAATTGGATCTATAGTTTGAGCAGGAATGTTTTTAGGCATTGGGCCTTGATCTGGCAGATTATTCCACCAGTTTCTCAATTTACCAGACATAAGTCTGACTGCATAAAGAACCTTTGTAGGTTTTTTCCATGAGCCACTTCTTTCAAAAATATTTTCTAATGTATCTGTCCATGTACAAATGGCTTCATAAGGATTAACCAATTTATCAATATTCAAGATATAACCACTAGATGCATAAGGGCGCATTTGCTCAGGCTTGAGGTTTTCTGTAACTGGTTCTTGCATTTCAATATCCATGGTTAATTTTTTCAATGATTCCCATGGTTCTTTCTCTTCAATTTTCTTGTGTTTAGAAAAATCTAAATCAATTTCCTCATAATCAGTATTTACAGAGGAAATAAAATCACTATCAGAAACAACTAAATTATTTACATCTAAAGTGTCAACATCAGATTCTTTATTGGCACAACCAGGTTCATTGATATAAACTAGTTCTTCTTGTTCTTGAACTACTCCCAATTCTTCAAGCCAATCTTTAAGCGGTTCTTCTTTGTTGACCAAAGTATGTTCCTTAACTTTTGGCATGGGAACATGTGGAGTTGGCTTATGAGAAGGTCTTCTAGAAGTTGAAGCTTTATCTTCCTCACTGTGAAAAGGTTTTCTCCTTTGAATGAACACCTTCTTGGGTTTGGGAGGTTCTACTGTTTTTCCTTTTTTGTCTCTGTCATCTTCTGCAAAGCTATATTTACCAGTTTGTGTTACTCTAATTTTCTTTGTGTACATCCTGACCTTTTCCAATTTCTTAGCAATAGAATCTAAGAGATTCTTATTTTCAATGTCAGCAACTTTTCTTGAAGATTCATTTGTTTGTTGATCAGCATAAATATGTGTTAGGTAATTATCTTGATGTTGTTGTGTATTGATAATCATTTTTACACTGTTATGGACTTGAGTAACATCATAATTAACATTGGTAATGTCATTAGACAAAGTACCACAATAGTGTTCAATATTCTTAAAAACAGAAAATTTCAAGTAGGAAAACTAGGTTCCTAAATTAATCATTTGGTGGGACATTGATTTAGCTTCCTGATTTTCCATACTACTTACAACCTTGAATATGAATGTACAATATCCAAATACTAAGGGAATCCTTCTAGCTACCAGATAGGAGAAAAAGGTTGCAAGCCCTTGCAAGGAGGGTATTTAAGAAAGAATTAAGCACCTATGATAATATTAGTGATGAGTAAATTTTAGCACATTATATGGACACATTAATTTATGAGGATATTATCATGTGGGAAGATTATGTTTTAATTTTATAGAGAGATTCATGGGTAATCCTATTGAGTTAGCCTGAGCATACATTTTTGATAAGGAAGATCTAGAATTGCTAAAGGAATGGTTGAAAGAAATTCGATTAAGAATAAAAACACTTAAGAAGTGTAAGGATAAGTTAAATAAGAGAAAATGATCAATGGATAAAGCAACAGTCAAAATAGAAAAGTTCGTCGAAGACCTCTCTTGGATATTTTCGGAAAAAGCCTCATTGGTGTGACAAAAAATAAAGATCATTAAAGAGTGTATAGATTCATTTCATCAACCAATTTCTAAGGAGGGAATTGATAAAATGGTGGATATGAAAGCTATCATCTAAAAATTCTAGGAAGAATTGGCAGAGTTTAGAGTATTACAAGAGAAGATGAAGCGATCAAATTATTCTCAAGGAATAAAGATAAAATATCACAAAGTCTTGAACATGAATCATCTAATTAGACACATACACTATTTGAGAGAGAACATGGTCGCTAATTATTTGAGTTAGATATCCATATAGTTAATAAAAGAAGTGATAAAAGAAAATATATGGGAACCTTTGTTCAACCACAAAACCATAAATTTATAAATAAAATCATAAGACTTGTGACATCTTTTGTTCCTATGACTGTTGTGGCTCCACTAATTAGAATGGATTTCTTTCTAGAGTAGATTAAATTTCTCCTATCAACATTCCTAGAGATTTACATGAATTCCTAAAAATTCCCAGGTAACAATTCTATAGTTGTTTATGAAGATTCTAATACAGTTGAAGATCACGTCAATAATTTCAAGGAAATATGTAACCAAGCTCAAATTGAGTTTGAATATGTGGTTTGTAATTCTTCCCCTTATTCTTTAGGTTAATTTGCATATAATTGGTATTATAATTTAGTTCATGAATTTATTAGATGGTGAAGTAAACTATAAAAGAAATCCTAGAATCAATTTGAAATCTACACAAATCCAACTTTTCAATATCATCAATTTATCCTATGCAAGAGAGAATCCAATGAACCCTTAAGTATATAAAATATTAGGTTCCATAAAATGTACAAGTGATTAATAGATCCCTACAACATATTAGAAGCAATTGTTACCTATTTTAGGTTCTTTGATCCTTTGATTTCCCTATTTTTGATAAGGTTACTAACTACAAATATAGATATTTACACTAAGGCTATTACATGTTCTCAAAATACGGATCCCATTATAGGAGAAATATTTTTATCTTCACCTTCATTAGACTTACTAGGGGTAAAAAATCAGATTTGTACTATAAATAATGCCTTGGCCAATCATACTCCATTGATGAATACTATATCTAGTGACATTCATCTAGTATAAAATTGAAATACTTGTAAACATATCACCATTCAAGCCAATTCCTCTCCCATCATATCATATCTAGGAGGAGGATATGAAGTGCACACCACTCATCAAGATAATCAAGCCAAAATTTCTCTCTTTGAACAAAAAAATCAAGCTTCTTCTTCCAACTTAGACCAAACTTTTAAATTTATATCTAAGTCAAAAGCCATGAAAAAAATGTCACAAGTCACCAATGAACTTAGACATTTGAGAGATACCCCTCATAGGGTGCAAATAAAAATAAAAATGATCAAAACCAAAATAATAACTCTCAAAGCTACAACTAGAATAATTAGAATTTTCAAAACCAAAAATTCAATCAACAAAGGTCTAATAGACAATGGAATACAAGAACAAAAAATGGAGGCACTACTAACCCTTTGGATACTATGAATAATGTGAATATGCGGTGATCCCACAATAGTGGTTTACAATTTTTGGCCAAACTGGACACTGGAATAATTTTTTTTAACTAAATCTTCATTTTCGGGCAACTATAGTGGCTAAACCGTGAGGAATTTGAAGATGATGTAAACTAGAGTTTTGTAAAATTTTGTCTATAGATTCTAATATATTTTTTTCAAAATTTTTGGAATCAGATTGCACTTCTTTTTCCATCTCCCTCGAAAACTAATTTTTTTTAGAAAACAACATTTTTAAAAAGTGATGCTCATCGTATAATGCATAATTTTTTTTCCATGAAGGGTAAAATTATAATTCTTTCGAATTTAGATTTTTAAATCTAATATCTAGTGCTTCCAATTGGTTAGATAGTTTCTTATTGAATATTTTTTCTTTAATCAAGCTTTGAAGTCAAACCAATTATAATTCAGACATAACGCGACTGTATAATGCATAACCTTTTTTGTATGTATCAAAATTCAATTTTATTTTATTTCTTAGATAAAGGACTTCACTATCTGGTGCACTCATATATATATTTTTTTTTTGATAATCTGCTATTTTTCCACATGTGCAAAACAAAGAGCTTGATTTTCGGTGAAAATGTACATTCAAAAGAAATAAAAAATAAATATAATAATAAAATTAAATTTATTTAAAATTATACTCTTTGGAAAGATTATAATAAGGAATACACACTTACAAAAAATAAATTTTAAACAAATTCATTTGATCCTCCAAAAGGTAAATCAAAAGTGGTTTTTTATCAGCATTTTGATAGGTGTAAAGAAGACTCTATTATAGGTATGGTTTAAAACTAGCAGGGTTCTATCCAAGGGGGTTTGATCTAAGGTAGTTTGATCAAACCCTCTTCAATTGGAATGTTTTAAATATAACTTTTTAAGTCTTAAATCATTATGTTTTCTAAAAATATGTGATTTCAGAAAAAATCAGTTCCTCCTAGAAATTGTAAACCACTATTGTGACAATACCCTATGGTAGATTTTCTAATGTGGACTTCATGACTAATGGATGTAGATTTCACATGAGGATAGATCATATTGAGGCCAAAAATTCAAAGATATAGAGGGTGTCTAAAATAATGCAAGCTAACCAAAGGACTTCCACTCACACGAACACCATGACGATTGATCAACTTATGCCTTCCTAAGTGAATATAGTTTTGAATAGGAGTAAAACCAAGAAGAATTTACTTTTCCTTTCGAGGAAGAAAACAAACCAGAAGTTGCAATGGTGAATGCATTCCAATAGACAAGAAATAATTCCAATCTTATGAGTAAGAAAGAGCTTCTTACCAATGGAATACCTCCTAAGATGTGTCCAAATCTCCTTGATCCTCATGTAGATCATGATACAATAGAACCAAGAGGTTCTTTAACAAGAGTTGTCAAACAAAAAAATTATTTCTTCAAGAGGAATGTTGTGCCTTATGAAGAAAGATACAATGTAATAGAGGAATCAAAGAAAACAAAAGCTTATATTTCCATGTTTTACATGTAGAGTTATCTTAGCCAAAATAAGGCCTTGATGAGATCATTGGATGGGAAAAAGGTGAAAATGTATTTGTTATGTAGAAAGATAAAGGTAAAACCATCAATACATTGGATGCTTTAGCAACACCCTTTAAAGGGAAGACCAATGTCCCACCTTTGTTATTAAGTGTTAGGATATTTAAAAAAAAAACTTTGGATAATTGTCTTGTGGATTCTAAATCATCATGTAATGACATTCCTTACTTTAATTATAAAAATTTAGTGATGGTTCTATATCCCTCTAGAAGGGTTGTAATACATCTCAACAAAATTGAAATAAAAAGTGTTACAGAATTGAAAGGTGTGCATATCTTATTGCTTTTGGAACCTTATGTTCAATAGTATATTGATATTTAGGTGGTTGATATACCTAATGGTATTTTGTATGTTGATAAGTAGACAATAGAAAAATGCCTCAGGGGCTGGCTCTCCATTTCTCGTAGTTTTTCCTATCTTGGAGGGGCTTGTATAATAAAATCAAAATCTAAGAAAAACCATAGTTAAAACACATGATTATTGAATATAATTCTCCTAATGAAGTTTCTTTTGTTGATGCAGATTTAACGGTATGCAAGACATGAATAACATCATGGAATTTTTTGCTAATTGACAATAATATATTGAATGATAATTTTATACACGTTAATGATGAAGTTGGTCCAATAGATAAAATAGTCCAACAATTTATGTAGAAAATGACCACCAAACTAGCTAATTTAGGAGAACGTGTTGATTCATGTTTTTCCTCTTACTTTCAGAATGGTGTAGAATTCAAAATCAAAATCATTTAGAATTTTCTTGCTTTACGTGCTCTATGAGGTAATGATGAAAGTAAAATAAATGATGACCTTTATAGATGAAATTAAGAAGTTTGAAGGATACATGATAAGTGTACCCCAAGTTTTGGATATTGATTCACATCCTAAATTTAATTGGAGGCCTACACATCAAAATAAATTATAAATGCCCCAAATTTTAGAATGTTGTAGGTTGATAATAAAGACATAGACACCAATCCACTACATGATGATAATGGTTCATTTTCAAAAGTAAATGAACATGAGGAATCCTCTCATATAGTAGATGAACTTGACAACTCAAACAATGAAGAAATAAAACTGTTTGAACTAAAAAAAAAATCCTTCCCTATGGGTATCCTTTTTCACTTACTCTTTTCCAAATTCAACGATACACAGTATCACAAAATATGCAACTTCTACATCATACAAAGACACTTTAAGAAATTATAGACCCTCTTTCATACCTACAAAAAAATCCACATACACAACCTATCCCCTACCCACCAAATATTTTTAGAGGACAAACCTCTCATTTTCTTCACCCACTCTCTCTTAGTGGAGGAGATTTCTTTGCACCTTCTATCCTTATCTGAATTTTATGATAGCCATTACAACCTCACAGTTATAGGAATCATGCAAAAATTCTCTCACATGCACACTTACTTAAATCCTCTAACCAACAAGAACCTTGGCAGATGTACCTCTTCACATCCTTTACCCACTTCCACTATGGAGGATGCCCTCGCACCTTCTACCTAGTCTTAATTTATTTTGGAGGATAAAAAACACACTCATCTCCAAAAAAACAACATAAACTAGCAACATATCACTCTTCAACACACCCCAAAAAGAAATAACATATGATGCAATCATGAGAAGAGGTCTTACTAAATTATCTAGTAGTGCCAATGAAAGACACACATTTCAAAAATTATCACATTAATCATAAAACATAACACTTTATTTATGTGTAAGATACATTATGGTGCAATTCCTTAGTTGGACTTAGCCCTCAAGCCTTACAAATTTATAGACACCAACATAGTAGGGTGATCCTCTAATACTAGTTTACAATTCCCTTCAAGAAGGAAAATTGCAAAAACGCTCCAAAGAAGAAAAAAATCAGGTTTTTAGGGGTTCACTTGAAGGGGGGAGGGTTCACATGAACCCAAAAAGGGGTTTGCTTGAACCCCCCTTTGAGCGAACCCTTTTGTGATTCTATCCCCATTTTGGCATGTTTTTTATTGAAAACAAAGGAAATTTACAAAAACAGGGGTTCACTCGAACCCCCCCTTTTTTTCCCTTCTCCCCCTCCTTTCTCATTTTATTGCAAAATTTTTTGTTTCCAGGCTCAAGTTGAGAATTAAAATGAAGGAAACTTCATAGACCGAACTAGATGACGGTAGTCCTCAGAACAAGCTATCCATAAAATATAATTTGAATATATTTTGGTTTTTTTATGTTTTTTTATTTTAATTAAACACAGGTTTTCACCAAAAATCAAGGTCTTTGTTCTACACATATGAAAAAATAGTGGTTTATCTTAAAAATTTCTAAAAAATATCTATGCACTAGATATTGATGTCCTTGATCCAACAAAAAATAAGGTTGAATTTTGATACATACAAAAATGTTATGTTAGCAAGTAAACCTATGCGAAAATTGGAACTAGTTTGACTTCAAAACTTAATTAAGAAAAAAATTTCAATAAAACACTATGAAACCAATTGCATGCACTAGATATCGTAGTTATGAATCTAAATTTGAAAAAACTAGAATTTTATCCTTCATAGCAAAAGGTTATGCGTTAGCAAGTACATGGACCACTCTTTAAAAATGGTGTTTACTATTAAAAACTAGTTTTCAAAGGATATGGAAAAATAAATGCAATTTGATTCCAAAATTAAAAAATATATATATTTAGAATCTACAGACAATGTCACAAATCACTTGTTTGCATCATCTTCAATTGAACCTCATAGTTTAGCAGCTATAGGTGCCCAAAAATGAAGATTTAGTTTAAAAAAACTAGTTCAATGTCCAATTTGGCCAAAAAGTGTAAACCACTATTATGGGATCACCTAGTAAGCTTTCTCTAACTTTTTCTAATTCAATTTTTTTTTTAGGCAAATTGCTATCAAAGAGGATAGCACTCTCTTTATTAATTTAAAGCTCTGAATTACATTTCCAATTGCTTCAAATGAAAATTACATTATTTCTACTTTCTTAGAAGATCTTAAAGTCATAGCATGCTTTTGTTTTGAAGGTGGTTTCCTCCTTTTCACCTCTGTCCATTCAAGTTCATTTGAGGGGGAATCTCCTTAGATTTTCCAGATAGAACGTCACCACCTATGCCTGTCTATGATGCAATTGCTGTCACAAAACCTCCACTTCCTTTGGTGAACATTGTAGAGGTATTTTCCTTTGCAAGTGAGTACGAAGAATGATCCCTAGGAGGGGGAGAGGAAAAAGGAGTTCTTTTCTTTGGAGTAACTGAAGAATGTACAAATCCTTTGGGTGGATTAGGGGGAATAGTATAGTGTTGAGATTCAGCCCCAATCCACCATGATGGTTTGAAATTCCCCATAACTCGATACTTCTGACATTGGGAGGAAACATGATCTATTGAGAAACATTTCCTACACTTGAAAGAGATTTTTTCATAGTCAATTGGTTGCCTTCGACATCTATTTCCCACCCTCAAAACAATCTCGGCTAGAAGACTGTTATTAAATTCCATTTCAACATAGATTCGGGCACATGTGGAATTTTGATAATTGATGGTTTCTTCAGAGGAGTAGTGATACCTTCTGAGGCTAATACCAATAGCCCTCAAGCAATTTAGTTCCCAAAACTGAATAGGAAGATATGGAAGTATTACCCACAAAAAAATAGAGGTGAAGATTTATGTACGTGGATCAAAATCAGGAAACCATGGTTTCATGCATAGAAAGTCACCTTAAAAGAGCCAGGGGCCATTTTCCAGTACCAACTCCTTGTCTTCTTTAGAATTGAACTCTAAAATGAAGAACCCCTTTGCACAAGGGTAAATGCTAACTTCTTCATCCATGAAATCCTTCCCTTTTTCTGAAATCCAAGCATGCAAATTGCAAAGTTTCGGCCAAGTCTTCATGAACCTATAGATCAGAGCATGATTGGACAAAAAGCCCTCCCTGTCCAGAGCCAAATTTTCCAAACAAACTTCTGGTATTTTTTATGAGAGACGGATAGGAAAAAGTAGACAAAAATTGGCAGAGGCGTCATTTGCAACAACATCAACTTTTTGGCTGGCACCAGATGCTTCCAACGAACTATGCCCTAATCCTTGTGGATTGGGGTTACTTGAGTGACCATACTGCAAATGAGAGGCCCTAACTACCATTGCATAACTCAAAACACTTTCTAATTCAAATTTTAATGCTATGGAATTATATCCCAAAACCCCCCTTCTAATGAGGGTAGAATCCATATTTATAGCATATGAGATGGAAAGTGATGATCGTCCCAACTCTAGGCTTTATGGGACATGTATCACATCCTTATTCATCCATGGAAACAATGTGCAAGCCCCTTATAACCACCTAAATTTATCATTTTCCATTGCCAAATGATGAATTATCATTCGTTGAGGTTTGGATAAGTCTAAATAATTTTTGTAGGGATCTAAGGGGTAAAGGGATATATCCTAATGACATTGGAAGTTTCACATGAGTATAGATCTAACTTCAATTATGTGGGGAAGTTAGGGTATCTATATAATATCTGGTTTCAAAAGGAAATTCCATCATTGACTATTCTATGGAGAAACTAAGACCATCAACATCTTGTAAATATTTGAGTGATATCAAGATGGACCCAATATCAAGAAAATGTTCCACTTCAAGTGAACTTGCGATAATTTTTGTGACAAGAGGAATTGTAGGAATTCAAGGGTCATTGAGATGTCTCATAACCATACAAATTCTTTCATTAGACATTCATGTCAAGAAATTTGGTCCAAGGGAAAGTTGCAGGGATTTGAGGGCTATCCAAATAGGGCCAAGATTTTCTTAAATCTAGATGTAGGCTAAAAATTTTCAATTCCCTAACTTGCTTCATTTTCACCAAATCCTCCCCAAACTTGAAATGCAGATACTTTTTTTTCTCTTATTCAAGGTGAAATCATCAATTGACCTTGAACACAAAAAAAACTTCAAAGTTTTATCACCTACTTCTACAAGAAGAAACAAAAGGGAAGAAATGATGCAAGAGCATCCAGTGGTGTAAGGGCAATCTTGCATCACCCAAAAATAGTTAAATTTCAAGTTTCTCAGTTTATAGATTTTTTTACATTTTTGGATACCCTTTTCGTCATAATGAAATTCCTAATTTACAGTTTTTATTTTCTATTCCTAGGTTGAAATATTTTTCAATTTTAGTTTCCCAGATTTGCACCTGAAAACCTTCCAAGTTAGATTTGAGGCACTTAGATTTCCCAAAACAGCCCTGAAACTTGCCGAAATTGGCATAGCAAATTTCAAGCACGCTATTGACTTCGAGGCCTTTCCAACGGTTCAAATGGTTTGCAAATTAGAGTCCCGGATCAAAAGTTATGGCCCCGAGAAGTTGGCGCACTTTCTAAAAGATACAATTACAAATGTTCTTTTGAAATTTGAACTTCATGTTGTAAATTTTCGGTGCCAAACTGCCTAAACTCAAATTTGAATGTTGTTTTGGCTCCAAATTAATGAGGAGCTCTATTTATGGGCGGGTTTCTAATTTTTGGGTAACTTTTTGGGGACAAGCTCACATATTGCAAAATGATTATTCTGTAGCTTTGTGTAACTTGCATGTGTTGTAGAACTTGGGGATTTGAGATCCTTTGCATGTAAGAAGCTCCATTTTCTATGTCTCGGGCTGTGCCCTCATGAAGAGGATAATTTTATTATTTTGATGAGGGCATAGCTCGAGACACAAAAAATAACCCACAAACAAGAGGATAATTTTATTATTCAGAAAATGGAGCTTCTTACATGTAGAGGATCTCAAATCTCCAAGTTCTACAACACATGCAAGTTACATAAAGCTACAGAATAACCCTTTCGCAATATGCGAGCTTGTCCCCAAAAAGTTACCCAAAAATTAGAAACCCGCCCATAAATGGAGCTCCTCATTAGTTTGGAGCCAAAACAACATTCAAATTTGAGTTTAGGCGGTTTGGCGCCAAAAATTTACAACATGAAGTTCAAATTTCAAAAGAGCATTTGTAATTGTATCTTTTAGAAAGTGCGCCAACTTTCTGGGGCCATAACTTTTGATCTGGGACTCCAATTCGTGAACCGTTTGAACCGTTGGAAAGGTCTTAAAGTCAATAACGCGCTCAAAATATACCACACTAATTTTGGTAAGTTTTGGGGCCATTCTGGGAACTCTAAGTGCCTCAAATCTAACTCAGAAGGTTTTTAGGTGCAAATTTGGAAAACTAAAACTGCAAAATCTTTCAACCTAGGAACATAAAATAAAAACCATAAATTGAGAATTTCATTATGACGAAAAGGGTATCCAAAAATGTAAAAACATCTAAAAACTAAGAAACTTGAAATTTAACTATTTTTGGTTGATGCAAGATTGCCCTTACACCACTGGATGCTCCTGCATCAAGAAAACCAAACATAACAAGGATTTCTTTTTAGTGACACAAGATTGCTTGTGCACTTGAATTCTTGTGCATCACTAACTAATTCATACCTCTTGGACTCTTTACCATGTTTTAAAGTGTATGCTACTAACCTATAATTTCTAAAATTTACAAGTTCATTTCTATTTGGATGTGTATTATAAAGTGCACAAAATTTTGAAATATTGTAATCTACCACATCTATCACATATTCTATCCAAAAATAATTTCTTAAGATACATGTGTCCATCTACTTTTCAACAAAAAATATTGAAGTAAACTCTCTTATTAATTGAATAATTAAGAAACATATTATTATCATACAAAGTAATATATGGGTATGTGCAGGATCATCATGCAAAAAACAGGCCCTTAAGTGGCAAAAAATTCAGAAAAATCAATGTTAGGCAACTTGACGTAAATATTTGAATAAGTTATCTATATTATTTCAAAAATATGTAAGAATAGAATTTGTAGAAAATTGAATGTAGTTTTTAAAATACTAGGTTTATTTAAAAATAAATAAAATCTATTTGGTGAAAATTTGAAATTTCAATGCAGAGTACTTAAATTTCAGTGGAAAAAATAAGAAGTAGCTTGTCCGACCACCCTAACCATAATAAAATGATAATATTTTTTGTAATATTTTATATATAAGTAGAGAACTCATGTTGAATGTGATGCATATTTTTTGTAATTTTTTCCAAGTAAATAATCAATTATGAATTTTTTATTACAACTTTTAGAAAATATAAAAACTTGTCTATCCACCACCTTAACTTGGTCAAAACTTCATGAAATTTAATTTTTCTTTTTTTAATCCTATAGTATGTGAAGCATAGAATGTGATGCATGTTTTGGATTCAAAAAATATGATACTGTTTGAAAGTTATAGAGGTTTTTCAATCAGCCTATCGATTAGGACTTTAGTCGTAATTCTAATAGAAAATGAATACTAATTATTTATTAAATACAAATTAAATCATAATTTATATTTTTGGAAAGCTGATAATCTCCTTTAAAAACCCTTTTCGTTTCATTAATTTTGGGTAAAAAAAAAGTCGTCAGCCACATACCCTACAAATATTGCCACTTTTTGGCGCACCATGATCCTGCACATACCCATATATACATATATATAATGTATAGAAAATTCAATGGGGGCCCTACAAGAACATTAATTTTGTGTGTGATTTTTTTTAACAAACAAATATTTTTAGCTTCAAGATACATTGCCAATTTTTATTTGACAATAAATCTATACAAATATAGAGAAAAAATATGTTTGAGTCTGATCATTTTTTTAAAATATTGGGTAATCCCACAATATGGGGTCTCAAACTTGGGACATGAATATTTTGGAAGGGACTGGAATTTTTTTTTTTAACTACCTATATTTGAAGATTCTCAAAAATTACCTCTGTTCAAAGATTAAAGCCTTCAAATGAAGGTAATTGCAAAAAATGAAAAAAAGGAACCTTCAAACAAAGGTCCTTTTTATTCCTTTTATGGAAATTTTTAGAAAAGGAATGAAAAGGGACCTTTGTTTGAAGGTCACTTTTTTCAATTTCTAGAAGTTACCTTTGTTCGAAGGTGTTTTTCCATTTTTTATGGGAACAAAATTCCTTCGAATGAAGGTCCTTGAATACCTTCAAATGAAGGGCCTTAGAAAAACACTTTCAATGTCTGCTTCAAAATTTCCTTAAAAATTCCAATTTCAAAATTCAGGTTTGATCTTCAAATATAATTAACATGGAAAGATAATTTGCAAGATTGTAGTCCTTGAAACAAGCTTTCCAACAAGTATAATTTTAGTATATTTTCTTTTTTTTTTTAAAAAGAGGGTAAAAACTTTATTAATCAACTAGAACAATATAAAGCCAGAAGTAGGAAGAAGCCCAAAAGGGCCTAGAAACAACATACAAGAGATCAAGAAATGTTCATGCAACATCTCATATCTTTGGTAACCCAACCCTCCAAAACCTGCATAAGATCCTTTGGTAAATTGTCCCAATCATCCACCAACCAGATCTCATTTTTCTTAGAAGCCCATTTGGCCAAACCATCAGCCACCTTATTCCACTCCTAAGGGATATGAGAAAAGGTGATAAAATCTAGTAATTCTCCTAGAATAGTAATTTGCTTAGCCACAACCGATAGCTGCCAGCTGACATCATCAAATTGTTGTCTGTTTATCAAGTCTACGACCACTTGTGAGTCAGACTCATGGATAATCCATCTCCAGCCAAGGGCATAAGCCCTCCTCAAAGCCAAGAGAATGGCCAAGGCCTCCATAAGGTTATTAGAGTGTCTGCCCCTATACTCCAAAAAGAAGAACACAACCACCCCAAAACTATCTCGACCCACATCTCCAATGCTAATATATTTTCATTTTATTATGTATTATATTTTTTAATTTTTACTAAACATAGGTTTTTCGCCAAACATCAAGTTCTTCATTCTCCATAGGCACAAAAATAGTAAAATACTGAAAAAACTTTCCAAAAAATATTTGTGCACTAGGTATTGTTGTCCATTTTTCACAAAAAATAAATAAATTGAATTTTGATATTTACACAAGTTATTCTTAACAACATGCATCTATGTTCAAATTAACTAATTAAAAAAATATAACAAAAAAACTAAAAAAATATTCATGTGCTAGATATTAATGTTACAAAACTATACTTTAAAAATTAAAATTTTATCCTTTATAAGAAAAAGTTATAATGGAAAACATAAATGCTATTGTTTAAAACTATTATTTACTATAAAAATAATGATTAAAAGTTACATAGAAATATTCACGATTTAATTCAATAAAATAAAAAATGTATTTGGAATCTACACACAAATCACCACAAATCACTAGTTTGCATCATCTTCAAATTCTTAATAGTTTAGCTATTATAGGTCTCAGAAAGTGAATATTTAGTTAAAAATGTTGATATCAATGTCCATCTTAGCCAAAAAGTGAGACTCATTATTGTGGGATTACCCTATTTCTCATAGTTCTCACAACCAATTCTTATTTTTATAATATTTCTTTAATTAGTTGTTACTTTTATATTAATTTTATTTAAAAAATAATTATTAATTTTAAGATTTAAACTATGACTTTTTCTTTTTATAAGAGTCTAATAATAATTCAAGCTATCAACTCTTACATACTTCCCAATGAAATTTGTTAGTTTTTTCTATTTTTTTTCCATGCTTTACTTGTTTCAATTATATTAAGTGAGATTTTTTTATTTATTTTTATTATTTATTATAGTTCATGTAATTCAAATGTAATGTTTTACATCAATGCAAAATAAAAAATTAGTTCGTTTTATCAAATAAATACTTAAATTACTCAAAATATGAAAACTTTAATTGATAATTTATCAAATTCAAATTCAATGCAACTAGAATCTTCTATGTCAATATAAGACAAATAATAGTTATTTAGTTAAAAAATAATTGTAGCGCCTCAAAATGATGATTTAAAGTGTGATTATATGTCCCAAAATATGGAGAGTGCATGGAAAATGGAGCATATGGGTCTAAAGACATGGATTTCTCTTTTCTTATACTATTTCTTTATTTTTTTATCTCAATTAAAAGGTGTGCATGTTATAATGTATGTTAAGAAATTTCAACCCTTCAAATTGGATTTTCCTTTGACACCTAACCCAAAGGGTTAGACTTGTGTATTAACTACCCAAAGATGTGATTAATATAAAACATTTATAAACTAGAAAATACCAAGCATGCTCTCAATCACGTCTACACATTTTTAAATGCTATTATGAAATATTCTACAATGACATCATACGCTAGATTTCCCTTCTAACCATGATTTTTTTCTAAATTCAAATACTTTTAGGCCTCTATCCTAAATTTATTTTGTTAATGTCTTCATTTTTATTGAAAATTTATTTATAATTTTTTTATGTCATTTTTATCTACTTTTTGATATTTAAAAAACATTGCATTTTTTACATTCTAGATTCTATTGTATACACATTAAAAAAAAATGATTTTGACTATTTTTCTCAAAATTAAAGAGAGAGCATGCTTAATTTTTTATCCTTTAGAAACTATACCTTTTGATAATTAGTAAAAAATCATACATTCACTAAACAATCAGTAGAAAAATTAGGTTTAAACAATGTAATATTAAATCTTTTCACTAAAGAGATTTGTGAAATATTTTTAAAATGTCAAAACATTTTAGATGGAGCACAATTGATGTTATGCTATATATTTTCTAACAAAAATATTACCACTTTGTGTCCTCCAACTATTTGATTGTCTTGATCTCTACAATTTTAAAAAATATTATTTTAGAAACTAGATCTCAAATACTAATAATCTAATTTTTGTCATACCTTTTTTTGAAATGTGGGTAACTTGAATTTTCATTCAAGATGTTTTTTAATTTATTTCATAAAAAAAAGTTACCAATTTTCCCTCTATTTATCTCCCATTTCCATGCACACACCGCTCTACTAATATGGTTGGTTGAGAACTAAATTATCTACATTCATATCCAAATGGTACTCAATATCTCAAATCTCTATTCCTTGACCCCTATTGGGCTTCCAAGTCTTCCTTTATTTCAATATTATAGTATTAGATATGCCAAATACTCAATCCCCACTCACCCTCTTAAAGCCAATCAAATATTTCCAAAATGTTTCATCCTTCAATCCTCATTGTATAATTATCTATAGATCATGATTATCATCACCGTACAATTCTTATTTTCTTGGAGTTCAATAGACTTCAATGTTTTCATCAACCTTGCATCAAGTATTCCAATCCTTGATCCCCAAAGCCCAATTTTGGACTTTTGAGATTTTTCTACCCTACATGCTTCTTCCTCCTACCCAAAATTTTCAAGTTCCTTGAGACTTAGTTTGAAATTTTGAGTTTCCTCATGCTAGATTTTTCTTATTTGGAGTTCCATCTCTTGCTATCTTAGTGTAAATGTTTTTTAGCAACCCCAAAGTAGATGAAAGATCACCTACAACCAAAATAATCTTCCACCCATAGACGAACATATCAACAAGATAATCCAGAAGAAGAGAATCCGTTTGTAGGTACACAACATGAAATGGAGAGAGGTAGAAGTGGAAGTGTTAAGAGACATGATTGACAAAAAATGAATAAATTCTTGCACACTTTTTCCCAATAACAATAGGAAATGTTGCAAGCATTTCACCAACAATTAGTTATAGTGATTGGATAGTTGAGGGTAGATCAACATATTCCAAGGGAAAAGAGTTGTGTGAGGAAAAGCAATATAGGTAGAAAACCTATTAATGCACGTAGAACAATTAATACATTTTTGGATAGGACACTCCATCTTAAATGTGTGCAAAGATGTGAAGAAGAAGCATCTGAGGAACAAGAAGAAGATACTCACATAATTGATGATGTTATGGTTTCCTATGATGTGTACCAAAAACTTCCAGCAGAGGTTAGGAATGCAATCAACTTGAATCAATTTATGAATTAGTTAAAGGATAAGAAGTGAAAGGTAGAATTTTGTTTGCTCTTTTATGTTAGGGAGATAGAACAAAAAACCTCAACACTCTCATTCAAGAACAAACCCTAGAGATCTCAACCTCAAGTGTGCAAAGGAGAAAGAGATATTTCATTAGGGTTGTTCTAGGTTTTGATTGTAAATTGATGAGGGGTTCACCACCAATCTAGGGCTTGGAAAGAAAAATTCAATGTAAGATGTAATGATTAACCCTAATATGATGCAATCTTTCACTAGATGACCTCAAAATGCATGTAAAACATAATAGAAAGCTGCAAGATGAAATGTGTGCACCTAGAAATCTATAGATGACTAAATGAAAGGCTATAATACTAAAAACATTAATTTTAAAGCATAGTGGGACTCATATTCAAGTTTGGCCGATTTAGTCCCAGATCTAGGTTTCTATACAAAAACAAGAATCTAGAAAATGGGTATTTAAATCTACAAAAACCTAAAAATTGAAAAACTGGGACTCATATGCCAAAACTGGCATATCAGTCTAGTTAGGGTTTTTTGAGGCTTCAAAGTCTAAATCTGGTCTCCAAGGTCCACTTTACACTTCTTGATTGATTTCTTGACTTGAAACCCTGATTTGCAATCTATAGAAGTCTTCCAAGTATCTCCAATGCAAGGTGTCAACTTTGACACTTTGAAAACTTTCTCCAAACTTTCTCCTCAATGTTTCTTCAATTTGAACTTGCAAATCACACACTAAAGAGAGGGAAAAAAATGTTTTGTTAGTAGATAGGGGATTTTCTTGGTCAAACCCTGTTTTGGTACTCAAAACTTGAAATTAAATGAAATATAAATGGAGAATTATGAATGAACAAAGTAAGATGTTGCAACTCACCAAAATCTAGCAATAAATTGCTGCAAACATGTGTGAAGTGTCTCTAATGGATTTAGATCTTGAATCTTGCTTGAATAGGATAGATCTTGAATGGAATGATACCTTGAACCATAAAACCCTACATCATAATTGTTAGCTTAAAAACAAGCATGATGCATGAAGACTTTGAGATGATTGTGGATGCTTGAATAATGCTCTAAAATGCTTGATAATATTCCCTTAAATGTTATTGAATGCTCTTGAAAATACTTGAATGCTCTTGTGAACTCAACTTTTCTAGAAGAATGCTCATTCAACTTGCTAGGTGTAAAATGAGTGAAATAAACTTGTATTTATACTTAATTATGGAAAAATTCCCAAAATTACAACACTACAAGTCGACATCAGACCTAGGAGGATTAAACCCCACCAAGAATTTGAATTAATTTGGATTTTGAGCCACACGGGATTCATATGCCTAAGGTGGTGTATGATTCCCATTAGGCATAATTTATGGGACCAAATTCAAAAATGATTAGAAAGGTGTAAAATCAGGTTTATGACCCACAACCCTATATGGGACTCATATGCCCAAGGTCGCCTATGAGTCCCAAACCACCAAATATTGGCCACACAACCTAGAAACACCTGAATTATGATTGGATGTTGATTTGTGTCAGGATTATCCTAGAAAAGATGCATTAAATGAGGCTTGTGGGTGCAAAATAAGGCCAATTAAAGCATAAAGAAGCCCAATTATTAATGAAAACCCTAGAGAAGTGTGAAAGTGTGTTACAAAAATTTACAACTCTAAATAAGGTAGGATTAGGTTTATTTATTTTACAAGGGCCCAAGACCTAATTGGTATAGGAGCACCTTGATCACAAAATGCCTTCAAAAGGAAAAATTGCAAAATTTGAATTTTAAAATGAAAATGTATGGAAAAGGTCATGTGAAGACCTATTTCAATTTATTTTAATTTTTATTAGGCCACTAGGAGGTGAGGCAATTCAATTTGTAAAAAAAAATGCTCAAAGTGCAAAAGTTGTAAAAATTGTGAAAATGATGAAAATGCAAAAAAGGAAAGAATATGAAGAGTCAAGTGGGAAAATAGAAATTTTCTTTCAATTGGGAAAGATTAAAATCCTTTAAAAATGAATTTTACATCATTGTGAGGGAAGATGTGAAGTTTGAATAAGAAGAAAATCATTTAGAAACTCCTATGCATGCTTAAAACTTTGCATTTTTCAGAATTTTAGACTAGTAAAACGTGTTTGCAGGTTGATGTACAGATTTGTACAAAACTATTTTTGAGGGGAAGTCATTGGGATTGATGCATCTACGAGTTTAGATCATTTTTCAATTTTTTGGGTTGAATCTCATGAAGAAATGAGTAAGTTATTGCAAGTTTACTGAAATCAATCCAAACCCTGATCTAGGGTAATCGCTTGCAATAAAAATGGTGTTTCTCAGAATTTAATTGTTAGATTTTGCTAAAAATTTTAGGAAATGTTCATAATAACTTTTTATAAATTCTCACCTAATATATTGGATTAATTAATTGATTTGTGAAAGTAAAAGGTGATTGTTTGCATGCATATTTGCCTATTTAGGCCTAATTAGTAGCTCAAAGAAGTCACGACAACAAGCATGTGTTCCAAAGAAATTCTACCTAAAAATGAGATATGTATTAAATGACCACAACCGGTACTCAAAAATTTATTTATTTATTTTTTGGAGATTAAATCTGGTTTAAAAGTTACATGCCCGATTTAATGTTTTGGCACTTACAAACAAATTTGATCTTCTAGCGCAAGCAATTGAGAAAGCTGATTAAACAGTGTTGTAAGAAGGTTTTTTAGCTTTTTTCCTATCAAAATAAAGATGAATAAAATGTACTAAGGTTTGTAAAAGTTTGGAAGCAATATTTTAAGTTTTGATATCTTTTTTCCTTGTGGAACAAGTTCTCAAGAATGTGAATTTGGCGAATAATGTGAGTAGTGGATTGTTTCCAAGTTTTTGAAGGTGAAAGTGATTTGATATAGTCAATTGATTTCTGGTTAAGTTTTTTTTGATGTCTGATATGATATGTATGATGAGTTGGCTTGTCAATATCCTTGTTGATGCAAATGATATTAGTGGGTTTTGTTGAATGAAAAATGGATTTTTGATGAATTTGTGAAAATGACCTTCTCCAATTGAGTTTGGGTCAGATGTACCCTGAGTTTGTGTGCTTTTGGAATTTGATATTGCATCACTAATGCAAGTGTGTTAAACACATTACAACACTAAGTCAAGGTAACATTAAGCTTAGTTTAACAAGGAGGGCCCAATCAAGTGTGAAAATGTCACCAACGATATTTTTTGACACTACAAGAAGAAAGGAAAGCAAGAGAGGGAGCCTATATAGAGGATATTTGAAAAATATTCCTCTTCCTAACTTTGACGGTATCAATAAGATAAGTTTTAGAGCTTGGATACACAAATTGGATACATTCTTGAGACTTAAGCCCATGCTAGAAGAAGATGTAATTCAATTTGTAACTAGGCACCTAGAGGGAGTAGATTATGATTGGTGGCATCATGGACTTGTAACATAAAACCATGCAATGATACAATTTTATGAGGAGTTCACAAATAAACTCATTGCTAGGTTTGACAAGAAAGATGTAGAAGTATGCTATAGCAATTTGGCACATATGAGACAAATTGGGCATGTAGATTCCTACATCAATGAGCTCTAAAAGGTTGCTATTATGGTTACTGATATAATAGAGAGAAGGGTGAAAATGTTGTTTGTAGAAGGGTTGAATTATAATTTGAAGGGTTTGGTGAAGTATCATAATCCTAGTACAATTGATGCTTCTATTCAGCTTGCACTTGACCTTGATACTACACATTCATCTTTTCAGCCCCAAAAGAAGAACTTCAAGGATAATAAACCATAACAAAAACTAGATAGGAGAATAAACATATAGTCCAAGCCTAAAAAACCTATGATGGATTTCAAAATAAGGAATTGGTTGTGTAGGAAGAAGTTATGTTTCACTTGTAATGAATCATGGGACTTGGTTAGAAATGATTTGGGAAAGGCAAGACACATTATTATAGATGAGGGGGATTAGTTACTCCAAGACCCTAGGTCACGAGAGGGTCCTAAGCAATAGGTTGCCCTTATCTAACTCAAGCTCGCTAAGTGAATAGGAAAGGTGAGTATTTTAAGGCTAAAAAGGAAGAGCAATCTGGTTACTACTATCCTTCTACTAACTTGGATGTTGCAAAGGATTGAACGAGTTGGTTTCTAGGGTTCAATCTACTACTTACACAATTCACTACTTGAGGATGATAGTGCACACTACAAACTCCATTGCGGTGCACAAGAAATTCATTGGTGTGCTAGTGTCCATACAGGTAGATAGTTTAAGAGAAACTAAAACACTAGAAAACAAGCTAACAGATTGAGTGGAAAATTTTTATTCTATAACAAAATATGAAAAGGTACAAAAATTTAGTACAATAAGAAGGATACCAAGCTGAAACTAAACTAGAATCGACAAAGGAGAGGTATGAAAGGTAGACCTTCCCACTCATGAACTAAAATATTCAATATCTTTACTTGAAATGAAACCTACACACAAAAGAATAGAAAAATGTTGAGGTTGTGTATAGAGGAATACCTTAGTTAGTCCCTTGCTTTGGTGTTTCAACCTCCACAAATATCTAGATAGCAATGAGTTTATAAAAATATGGTAAAGAAAGATATGTAAGTAGAAATACCAAGTAATAACACAAACAAATATGCTACGATGAAAATATAATGACATAAAAGTAAATTATAATGGATGACATCACCTTCTCAATTGTGTGCTCTCAAGGAAAGAATATGAAAGCATGAGCTTTCAAGCTCTCCAAAACCAATATTGTCACAACAATAGAGAGGAGGAGCCAAAATAATAGTATGTTGCAACTACAATGGAAATTTAAGTGTGAGAATGGAGTTGAAAGTGAGTGTGTAGATTAAGGTTGAGAGATTAGGGTTAAGATTTGAGGGATGAGATATTAAGGGTTTAATGGGTGAGGGTTGAGGGGAGGAGAGGTAAGGAGGAGGGAGAAAGTTGGGGAGCAAGGGAAATAAATAGAGATCCCTGAGAGATATAGAGGTGAGAGACCTACAACCCTGGGAGAGAGGGGTGAGAAACATAGGGGGAGATAGGGTTGAGAGGTATCAGGGGAGAGGTAGAGGTGAGGGTGAGATAGAGGTGAGAGATAGAGAATTGAGGGGAGATATAGAAGAAAATGAGAGAGGGGCAGGTGCATGAAGTTGGGTACCAATTTTCTGGCCACTTATGATTTTTTTTTTAAACGCGCTCACGTTATAACGCACACATGTTATTTCGCATTAAAAAAAAGAAAAAAGTGAAATTATATTCCTTGGAATACCAACCCAAAGGCTTGGAGGGTATTCCCAACAAGGCCATAGACGTGTTTTTGCAAATTCTACAATTTTTCACATAATCGGGTCCATGCTCACCATCAAGATTGCATCTAGTTCAATATTGACAATATTGAAAACATGGGTAATGTTAGGTTCTCTCTTAGCTATCCAACGATGCAATTTTTCACTTTTCGACAATGTTAAGTCTTTCATCCATAATTTCTTTTGTTTGTATATCTATTTTTTGCCAAAAAGTAGTGTTTAGTGTTTTTTTTGTTATAAATTAACCGTTGGTCAAAATTTCAAATAAATTACATTTTTAGAAACTAGACTCCATTCTACAAATTTATAAAAAAAAAATCAATTATTTTCAAAAACATTTAGGGGGAGCATGGCCAAAATTCTGCTTTTTAGGAGGTACCCACTTAGAAAATTAGTAAAAATTCAAATATTCATTAAAAAATTATCTGAAAAATTGTGCACCAACTAGATGCTATTAGCTAATTTTTGACCATATTGATTTTAAAAATACTACAAAAAAGTTCACCGTGCTTAGGTCATACAAGAGTTGCTATGTTATGTTTCTCTAACAAAAACAACAAAAATTTATGTACATTCCTCTTTTGAACCCCTTAATCTCAACCATTTTCAAAATAAATTAGTAGTTTAAAAAGTAGACTCAGAGCACTTCGATCCTTGTTTTTGTTCCATCTCAAAATTTTGAGTGTAACTATCCTCAATCTCATGTCCAAGGTGAGCATTTCCTGATTTCAGAAAAAAAAAGTGGCCACTTAAGCCCCCCTTTTGGGAGCCATCTTGGTGCACTTACCCAAAGAGAAGTTGAAAACTTGAGGGAAAGATTGGTAAGGAGGAGGGAGATATGTGGAGAGGAAGGGAAATAACTAGAGATCTGTTTGGTATATATAGAGGTGAGAGACCTATATCCTAGGGAGGGAGGGGTGAGATACATATGGGAAAGATAGGCATGATAGAGATAGAGGGGGAGAGGCCTATGGGTAATGAAACAATGAGTGAGAGACCTGGATGGCTAAGGAGGGATGGAGAGGTAGAGAGGTGAGAGATAAAGAGATGGGGGGAGAGATAGAATAAAATGAGATAGATAAGTTCACAACTTAAAGGAAAGATGGGTAAGGAGGGAGAGAGGTGGAGAGTGAGGGAAATAAATAGAGACCCCTAAGAGATATAGAGGTGAGATACCAACAACCCATAGAGAGGGGTGAGAGATATAGAGGGGGCATATGGGTGAAAGAGATAGAGGGGGAGAGGTAGAGAGGTGAGGGTGAGAGAGAGGTGAGAGATAGAGAGGTGATCCCAGGAGAGATAGAAGAAAATTAGAGAGAGAAGTTAACAACTTGAGGGAAAGATGGGTAAGGAGGAGGGAGATAGGTGGAGAGGAAGGGAAATATATAGAGATCCATTTGAGAGATATATACGTGAGAGACCTATAGCCTATGGAGAGAGGGATGAGATACATAGGAGGAAAGATAGGTGTGAGAGAGACAGAGGGGGGAGAGGCCTATGGATAATGAGAAAATGAGTGAGATTCCTAGATGGCTAAGAAGAGATGGAGAGGTAGAGAGGCTGGGGAGAGATAGAATAAAATGAGAGAGAGTTCACAACTTGAGGGAAAGAGGGTTAAGGAGGAGGGAGATAGGTGGAGAGTGAGGGAAATAACTAGAGATCCTTGTGAGATACCTACAACTTAGGGAGGGAGGGGTGAGAGGAATAGGGGGAGATATCGGTGAGAAAGATAGAGGGGGGAGAGGTAGAGAGGTGATGGTGAGACAAAGGTGAGAGATAGATAGACAAGGGGAGAGAGAAGAAAATGAGAGAGATAAGTTGACAACTTGAGGGAAGATAAGTATAGGAGGGAGGGAGGTGGAGAGGAAGGGAAATAACTAGAAATCCATTTGAGAGATATAGAGGTGAGAGACCTATATCATAGGGAGAGAGGGGTGATATATACATAGGGGGAAAGATATGTGTGAGAGAGATCGAGGGGGAGAGGCCTATGGGTAATGAGATAATGAGTGAGATACCTAGATGGCTAAGGAGGGATGGAGAGGTAGAGAGGTGAGAGCTAGAGAGGTTGGGGGAGAGATAAAATAAAATGAGAGAGAGAAGTTCACAAATTGAAGGAAAGAGGGGTAAGGAGGGGGGAGAGACATGGAGATGGAGAGAAATAACTAAAGAGCCCTGAGGGATATAGAGGTGAGAGACCTACTACCTAGGGAGAGAGGGGTGAGAAATATATGGGGAAGATAGGGGTGAGAGAGATAGAGGAGGGAGAGGGATGGGTAATGACACAAGGAGTGATATGCCTAGATGGCCAATGAGGGATGGAGATGTAGAAAAGGAGTGATTGAGAGACCTATAGAGGGGAGAGGTATAGAGGAAGGGAAATAACTAGATAGGACCGAGAGATATAGAGGTGAGATACCTATAGCCTAGGGAGAAAGCTGGAGATGGATGGAAATATCTAGAGAGCCTTGAGAGATATACAAGTGAGATACCTATAGCCTAGGGAGAGATTGGTGAGAGAGATAGGGGAGAGAAGGGCTGAGGGAGATAGGGGAGGAGATGGGTAGATAAGGATTGAGGGCTTAAGGCTTTACAGTTTAAAGATCAAGGAATTAGGGTTTAAAGGTTGAGGGTGTAGTGTCGAAAAATGGGTCCCTTGACATTTTCACATTTGTTTGGGTCCTCCTTGTGTATTTTGGCTTAATTTTTCCTTGATTTAGTGATGTAATGTGGATAACACATTCACATTAATTCTTGGGCCCTTGTGAACTAATGGAATTTAATGGTGACTTGATAAAGTGTTGTGAAGTGCTATAACACACTTTCACACTTTTCTAGGGTTTTATCAATTAATTAAGAATAATATAATTTTAATCATAATCAACCTTAATCTTGTCTTATTAGTGTTATAGCACACTTTCACATTCCTCTAGGGTTATCATTAATAATTGGAATTTCTTATGCTTTAATTAGTCCTATTTTGCATCCAAAAGCCTCATTTATTGCATCTTTTCAAGGATAATCCTGACACTAATCATTAGGCAATCATAATTCAGGTGTTTCTAGCTTATGTGGCCTATATTTACTGATTTGGGACTCATTTGCCACTTTGGAATGAGTCCCACCTATATTTTTGGGTCCCAAACCTATTTTTACACCTTTCTAAGCACTTTTAATTTTTGGTCCCATTCATTATGCTAGATGGGAATCATTCATCATCTTGGGAAAATGAGTCTCATGTGGCCCAAAATTGAAATTAATTCAAATTTTTGGCAAGATTTTATTCTCCTAGATTTGATGTTGGCTTGTAGCACTAGTAGAATTTGGCAAATAAATGACTAAGCAAATAAATGACTAATTTGGTCATTTATAAGTGACTAATTTGGTCATCAAGTAAAATCACAACTAAATGACTAAATAAATGACTAATACTCCTCTATTCTTTTTTCTTTCGAATTTGATCATAATCCATATAGCTTAAGCCCTCTCATGGGAGCCCTACCTAAGTGGGCCATTTGGCTAACTAGGTTGCTTGGTGCACCAAAAATACCTATTGCATGGAACGCATTGCCTCTCGATACAATCTTAAGGCCTTCACATATTTTATAAAAAAAATTAACATTTACATTCTTTAACTTTTATTACTCATTATGTTAATGAATCATTAATGTTTATATTATAATGTATTTAATATTATATAATATTATATTTATAATATAATATAATATAATATGATATAATATAATATAATATAATATAATATTATAATAATATTATATCATATTATTAATATTATAATATTATAATATTATATTTATATTATAAAGTATTTAATATTATATAATAATATAATATTATAATATATTTAATAATATTTATTGTATAAAAGCCCATTTTTTATATATTGTAATTTATTGAATTTTATTTCCATTTTGAATGTTTTTTAGTGGAAAAATATGATGGGCACAATGGGAGGGCAAGATGTGGCCGTAATTTTCATTTTAATAAACAAACTTTAAAACCCTGATTGAAGCCTTATGTTTAGGCTGCAACTTGCCAAATCAGAGAAGTGAAAGGTTAGTACTAATGAGGAAGAGTTTGGAGGAGCCGAAACTAATAGTGGCAGGGAATAGCAAAAAATGTAGGTAAAAGGATGCCCTTATGTTAAAACCTAAATGTGCTCATTATTAGGATCTTGGTCATAATTTTCATTTTAATCAATAGACTCTAAAACCCTCATTGAAACCTTATTTTCAGGTTGTAGCTCGCCAAATCAGAGAAGTGAAAGGTCAATACTAGCGAGGAAGAGTTTGGAGGAGTGAAAACCAATAAGAGCAGCATTATTTTTGTTTCTGTTTGTTTGCTACAAGGTTAAGGAAAAGAGTTAGCACCATGTTTTGAGGGTTTGGCCTATCTCAGATCTTCCACACTCCTCAATGCCAACAGTGCCCTCAAATCATTTCCTATGCCATCCTTTTCTCTTCCTACTGCTTCTATCATTGTCTTTATCAAAGTATAATCATATAATTATAATTTCTCCACAATACTTGCAGAGTACTTTGGTTAGGGATTCATTGCTACAAGAAACAATCACTTAAGATGGTGTGGATTTCAGATTTTTGGTTCTACTTACCTATAATGTAATTTAGTTATTTGGATACAGTAGTTAGTTTGAGTAGCACTTTGTGTCACTGGCTACTTTCATTCTAAATATGTAAATCTAATCTAAGAGTTATTGTTAATAGATTTTATGCATATTTTGTAATTAGACAGTGATTTTAATCAAAACTTTCAATACACTCAACATAAGCCTAGTCTTGGCTACATCTTCTTCGATGCTCCCCTTTTAATTTTTTGTTTTAACTAATGGGGATATTTTTCTCTTCCCGTTGTTATTTTTGGTGTAGTTAAATTAACATAGAGGATTGATTGTCCGGTGGGTGCATTGCTTATACTCACAGAGCTCGAAAGTCATATTGCTAATGGAGAACACTGTATGCAATGCTTATGGATGCATTAGAATTTGTAGGGGAGGAGATGGGTAACTACGTAAGGTAAAGGATGATGTAATGTTAAAACCTAAATGTGCTCAATATTAGGATCTTGGACCTAATTTTCATTATAATAAACATACTCTAAAACCCTCATCAAAACCTTATTTGTAGATTGCAACTCACTGAATTGGAGAAGTGAAAGCTGAATACCAAAAAAATTTCTAGTGTCCTCCCTGCTTGCAAAAAAATGAGAGTTTTGGAATAAGGTAAGTACATCCATCAGGAATAATAGAAGGTGAATTTCCATTAGATATTATGTTTGAAAATGATTGGTAGAAATGTATGCAAAATGTGGAACCACAACATGGTGACTAAATTATCAATCTCCCTCTCCCTACAACTACTGTTTCAATCTATTTATAATGAATGAATAATAGATCTATATTTATATCTAGGTTTAGAGCTCCTAGATTCAAAGGAAAGTATCAACTATATAAAAAATACATTATGTATATTAAATATGTTGATATATTAAATTCTAGAAGTTATGTTTACAATGCTGCATGATTTTTACCGAGTAGGATATGGGTTTTTCATTTTAGTGGTGTGAAGAGGATGAAACCATACTTGTTTCTATTGACATAATTAACATTAAACTTGGAGACATTGTTCTTGCAGATGCTCATCTTTTTGAGGAAACCCATTAAAAAATGACCAAATTCGGGGAAAATGCCTTTTTTTATCCTTTCACTGAATGCATTATTCCATAGTTTGTGGGATTAAACATGGAAGTGTTTAGTATTATTTAGCAAGTCATTTTAAAATATTTTTAGATTGAACAATTTGTAGTCTTCCTTGGTATTGTTTCATAAAGTTATTTAAGGAGGCACTTGATCTTGAGGAAGAGGTAAAATTTATTTTAACTTTTTAATTTATATTTATTCTTTTGAATTGAAGTTTATTTATTTGTTTTTGAAAAGGAAAAAATAGGTTTTACAGGGACCTGAAACCACAAAGTTTAAACAACAAAAGATAAGTAGAAAAAGTTCAAACAACCATATAGCTGTCCCAAAAAGGAAACGACAGCACCAAAAGACAGCGGGGCCCAAAAAGGACCACCCAAAAAAACCAGCAATCTAGACACCCCATTACTCCAAGGTGTTCAGTAATTCCTCAGCTTCCTTTTCAACATTCTACATGTCCTGTAACCCCTGCTTGAGAATTTGAACCGTATGTGAAGAAGTTGGGGTTTTCCTCTTTATGTTTGCCCTGGTACAAGTCGAGATCCCTTCACCACCCGATCTGCTGCCTCCCTTGTCTGCATCCAAATCCACCACTAGCGAACTCTTTTGGTTTTTTTCAAGCTTTTCCACCATAGCATTTATGATGATTGTGTTATGCCTAGCAATTTTGTGGTTGTTTGCAATAGTGTCCCTTATGTTTTGTCCAATCTTGGACATATTACATTCAATGCTAGCCAATCTATCCTCCTGTAATTGCTCTCTTTTCCTCGGTAAAGGAGTTTCTTGTTCATCAATATCTCTGCTGTTCCAGCTGACCTTCTGCTCCAAATCCATAACCTTGTTTTTGAGATCAGTAACACGGCCTTTCAGATCACAGACTTCTTTCTGAGTCCATTTGAGAACGGTAAAAATGCCATTTGTACTTTTTTCCACTATACTAACCAAATCTTCAGGCTTAAGCTTATTCAGGGCAGAATTAATTTCATCCTGAATAGGGGGCTCGAAATGATCATTCCCAAATTTTCCAGAAGCAGGGGCACTAGGGGCTGAATCCTTACTGACCAAGGGCTTCTCAGAGAGGATTTCCATGGAATTTCTAGAGTACGAAACAAGTTTCATGACAGGGTTACTTTTAAGACCAGGGGACAAACCCAGAGTAGGGCAACCAGGAGACGGCTGGGGGTTAAGACAGAGCAGTGAGGCTAAACCTGGACTAGGGTACTCGTGTAGTGGTTGTCGTTTGGGACAAGACAGCGGGGCAAGATCCTTCAGAGTTTTCTAACATGACAAGGACTGGGGAGCAATGGTATCAGGGCCAACAAGACCACAAGCAGGGGGGCCCAGGGATCAATTTCCCTGCTACTTTCTATCTCCTCATCATCCAACTCTTCAATTTCAACAGTTTTAGGCAGAGTAGGTAAATTTTGAAAATGCTCAAAAATGAGCCTAACAAGACCAGGGTGGATAATAACATTCCTCCTCGGGTTTCTTTCCACATCATTGAGATAATTCTTCAAAGAAGAAAATAAGTAAAAAGGCAGAGAAATATGAACCTTATGACGGAAATGATTCAGAATGGCAAAGTGGTAACCATAGACTCTGGTAAAGCGCCCATAAGTTTATTTATTTGTTAGTTTATTGTTTATTATTAGTTTTTAAGTTTATGTTTTTGTAGGTATTATTAGTTTATAAAGTGATAATTTTATTTTATTTTTTATTTATTTTTAAATAAAACATCTTAAACTTTTTGCTTGAAGTTTTTCCTTTGGAAAAATCATCCTTGTGAAATTCTTCACTTTGAAAGGGAGAAGTCATTTTATATAAAATAATAATTTTATTATATATTTTTTAAATTTTAGAAACTTCTTTTTATATCAAGAAATTTATGAAATTCAGTCACAAAATCAAATTAATCTTCAACTATAATAATGATTGTTGAAAAGCCACATGAATTTGGGGTAGATCTCATACTTACTGATTTTTCGGTTCTACTATCATAATTGGCATAGATTTTTCAACTTGTAGTGAAGATTTTCTTATAGCTCAAATAAATTTCCATTGATTTTTCCTTTGATTTTAAATTACTTCTTTAAGTTGGGAAGAGTTTTTGATGGTTTTTTTTATATGTCAGTTTATTAACTAGTATTAGTTTATCTTATGGAGGTATATTAACTTCCTCATGAGGATTTCATTGTAGAGTTTTTTTTTTTCATATTTCAAAGTTTCATAAATCTTTTAAAATATTAACAAATTTTGAGTTTTTTTTTATTGTGGATAGGTACAAAGCAAGGAGAAAATGTAAAACCAATGCCTTCTAGATGCATTTACAACCCAGCCCATGTGCAACAATGGAATCATTGAAGACATGCATTCACACCAATGGATTTTTAGTTTTAGTTTTAGTTTTTTTTTTTTTTTTCAGTTTAAAAAGTACAACAGATCAATAGTTTGCATTCTTAAAAGATTTTGTCTTCAAAACTTTATATATAGATATTTTTGTAACATATTTTATATATAGTTTGAATATAAAGTGAATTATTTCCAATCCTTTGAGGATTCAAAACTCTATATACATAGTTCTTTGTAACATATTTTATATATAGTTTGAATATATACAGTGAATTATTTTCAATCCTTTGAGAAAATTTGTTGAGGTTTTATGATTATTTTGGTTTTTAAATGACTACCATGACTAAATAAATAAATAAATGACTAAACAATGACTAACTAAATAATTACCAACTAGCAACAATCAATGACTAAATATATGACTAAATAATTCACTACCATGAATAAATAAATGACCAATTAACAATAATAAATGACTAAATAAATGACTAAATCAATGACCAAATCAATGACTAAATGAATGACTAAAATAGTTTAGTCATAAATTTGGTCATGTTATAAATGACTACAAATAAACTACTAATAGTCACGTGACTAAAATTAGTCATTTATATGCAATTTTTAGTAGTTTATTTAGTCATATATTGTTGTTTGTGTACAAGTGTAGTGTTGTAATTTCAAGAATTCTTTCATAATTAAGTATAAATACAAGGTTATTTCACTCATTTTGACCCAAGACTTTTGTGATATCATTCATAATAGAAAATTGAGTTTACAAGAGCATTTAAGCATTCACAAGGGCATTCACGTATCTTCAAGGGTAGATTCTTCATGAATTGTTCCAACAATTCAAGATCCCTCATCATGGAAAGGTTCTAATTGCATTATTTCATGTTCATACTTCATTATCTTATTTTATCATTTGGTTTAATTACCCACAAGGGGTTTGAAAAAGGAAAACCCCTATTCCCTAACAATCAACATTTTCTCTCTCTTTCTTTGTGTGATTGTAGATCTAGGTGCTTTGAAGGATTAACAATCATTGAAGAATAGGCTACAAGATTATTGGAGTCATTCCCCCAATTATAAGGTCATAATCTTCACAAAAAGGTCACCTACAGGTCCAAAATTCACAATTTTAGATCTGAAAATCAATAGGAATAGGAAGTATAGACATTAAAGATTAGATTCATACCTTCAAGTTTTAGAAAATCCTAAGTGGAATCATTCACCAAGATTGGCGAATGAGTCCCATTTTGGGTCAATTCTTAGATTTGGGATTGATTCACCTAGAATGGTGAATGAGTCCTAGTAGGAAAAAATTTCAAGATCAACAACATTTCCAGTCTTCATTCAAGCCTCTACAAGTTTCTAGGTGCACACTTTCTACTTTACAGTTGTTGTGTTGTTTTGTTTACTTTTCTAAGTCATTTAGTGAAGCATTGCATCAAAGTAGGTTTTTCATTTCATCTTGCATATCATTATCTTTTCCAAGTCTTCACTTGGTGGTGAACCCCTCTTGTAATCTGAAATCATACCCTAGGATACCCTATTCTTAGATCTCTTCATTCTTCATTGGGTTGAGGTCTCTAGGGAATCTTTGAATGAATGTTGGAGAAAAGTGATGTTTTATGTCATAAACCATAAGAACACCCATTTTTCAACTAATCATTTTGGTGAACCTACATTTTAGCACCTTCTTTGTTGATTTTGAGTTCATCATCATCCTAGATCTAGCTTGCATTGACTTTGCATTAAGGTTTGCATTAGTTAATTGGCATCTAGGGTTTCTAAAATTTTACATTAGTGAATGTGCATATAGGTTTCATTTTTACATCTCAAATCATTGAAAATAATTTAAAAACTACATTTGTACTTAGGATAGACATCATATAACATAAAAAGCATAAAAACCAATTGAAAATCTCTAAAAATTTTGAAAAAAAATCCCTACTAGGACTCATTCGCCACCTTGTTCGAACCAGTCCTCGTGCAGCCCTAAAATTTCCTTTTATAGCATCAAAAACCATGTTTTTTTACTTCTATTTGCTGCCATTGGTTATTTGTTTCAATGGGTTGAATTTTTATTTCATGCATTTTACAAAATATAGCTTAAATTGGTCCATTTCATACATTGCTTAATTCCATTTTTGCATTTAGAACATTTCATTTTTAGAACATTGCATAGAGTAATCGGTAAACTACCTTGATTGAAATCTAAAAATTGTATTTCATTCTAGGCCTTTACATTTCATTTTAATATTGCATAGATTATTGTTAAAAAATGTTAGTTTTGATCTTCTCCAAGTTTGTAAAGAAAAAGTTAGTCAAGAAGCATGTTAGTCATTCATTCAATGCATTCCCTAGTTGTGAGAGTCTCTTAGCAAAAGAGAGTGAAATGTTAATACTTGTCTTAAACTTGCACCCCCTCCTATCTCCCCTATTTGTGAGGATGATGTGATAGAAGAGAATACAAACATAGATAATCATGATGGTCATCATTGTTCTTCTCCCAATACCTCTCCTTTTAGTGACAAAGGTATCTTGGTGAAAGAAGATGCAATCATTGAGAATCATGAAGATCTTTCTTGTCCTTCTCCTCATCCCCTTTTGGAATATATTATAACACAAGAGAATGAGATCATAGACACATTTCTCAACATTACTTTACTTAATCTCCATTCCCCCTTTTCTTATGAGAATAATTTAGTGGAAGATTTCATGAGATTGTAAATGATGATGATGATAGATTGTTGTTAGATGATCAAATATTTAAGGTCTATAACAACCCTCTTTATGATACTTCCCCTACTTATCCTATTTTGGAAGATATTAGGGAACAAAGGAATAAAATCATAAATGATCATGAAAATCATACTTTTCCTTCTCTTGGTATCTCTCCTTGTTTTCAAGAAGATACTTTGATAGATGAAAGTCATGAGAATCTTAGTTTTCCCCCTTCACCTAGGGAAACCCTTGTTGAGAAAGAAAATTCAACCATTGATCATTCCCATACTTGCGAGGAAGTCATTTTGGAAGAACCAATCCTTGAATGCCAAGAAAATTTGGCTTGTAGTTCTCCTAAAAACTCTCCTCCTAGGGAGAATATCATGAATTGCAAGAAAATGACAAAAATAGTAATGTGTCTTCCTTTGGTGATGGTAAAAAGGTGATACTAGATTGCCCTTTATTAGAGATACATCAAACCAAGGCCACTGAGGTTATGAATGTACAAGTTTCCATTAGATCCCCCTTGACTATTAGACCTCCTACATATCCTGAGGGACATCCTAACAATAGAATCTAGTCCTTAAATACCCCCTTCATACAAACCTCAAACTCAAAAAGAACCTGAATTCATCCTCTACCCACCTAAGAATAATGTTTTACAACAACCAAGTCATAATACCATTGCTCATACATACAACACTAGGAACAATTTGAAACCAAGACAAACACCCTCAACATCCCTCCCATTTCCTAATCCTATCCTACCTAACCCTATCTTACCAGTTCCTCCTCGTGGAAAGGAGTACGATCTTTCTAAACAACTTAAGAATACTCCTGGAAAGATAGGGACCTAATTCAGAATTCACCTAATTATTACACTATGCTTCAAACATCCTTGAAAGAAGTTCCTATCCCTTCCAATGCACAATTTAATGACATAGTAGCCATGATTCAAGGAATAAACATTGAAATTATTTTCCACCAAGTGAACTCCCCCCTTTGGAAGTGCAAAAATAGAATGAAGCTTTCATAATAACATCTCAATACAAAAGAAAAGAGATAAAGAGAACCCTTGTAAATACCAGATCTTCCCTTAATGTGTGTAATGTGACCCTTTTGGATAGGCTTGGGATTGATAAATAAAAAATTCATCCTAATTCTTTATCTATTAGGGGATTTGACTATGTAGGAAAAACATCACTTGGTGTGACCACTTTACCTATTATAGTGGGAAAGGCCACATTGGAAACACCAATCCATGTTATGTCTCATGATCTTTCATATAATCTCCTATTAAGTAGACCATGGATTCATGCAATGAATGGGGTGCCTTCTACTCTTCATTGTAATGTGAAATACATCTACAACAACAAAGTGTACACACTTGAAGTTGATCCTGACCCAGAGAGTTGTTCAAACATTTAGAAAAGTAAGGAAAATCCTTTGGAAACATTAACACCAACTACACAAGTGGAACCTATGCAACAAAAAGACAAAGAAAAACATATTGAGGAAGTCACAAAGCTATTAGAAGATGATTGGGGTTCCTTAGAGTTTGAACCAAAATTCATGGGAGAATACAAGATCATACAAAAAATCCTTGAGAAGGGGAAAGAAAAAGTGGTAATGTCAACAAAAAATTTAGAAGAACCTTCGAAAGAATCCACCTCAACCACTTCAGAACATAAGAACACAAATTACACAACAAAATTTGATGAAATTAATTATGAGAAACCTCTAAATCCAAAAGAAATGAAAAAGCTTTATGGAAAAGGTTATGAACTTATGAAACAACTTGGCTATAGTGGAAAAGGATGTGGTGCTAGAGAAAAAGTTATTTTCAACCCTATAGAGCCTATCATGCAATAAATGACTCAAGGTCTTGGTTAGTGTGTTTTGATAGAAATAAACAAACCTTTGCTTAATATCAACACTATTACAAAATATTCATTGAAAGAATTACAAGAAACAAGGAAATCCTTGCTTAATGTCAATGTCATCACACAAAACACCAATTATTTGAATTCTTTAGATTTTACATCCTCCTTTCAAGGAGAGAACAAAATCTTGCAATTTGCAGAGTCTTTTGTAGGTATGTCATCTTATACTAAGCAAGAGATATCTTTGTCGCAAAACAAAGGAACATCTTCTACCATTTATCAAAAAGGTATATTGTGAGGACTCCTCCAAGATTGTTTGATATCCCTCCCTCCAAGAACATGAAATAAATTTTACTACAAGAATTCATTTTATGCATATCATAGATTTCATGGTCATGCTACTAATGAATGTAAGGCTTTAAGCAACAAAATTCAACGTATTAAGGAATATGGTGCTCTTATTTGGGTTAATGAAGCACCTAGTTCCTCTAATTAAAACTTATTTTTATCCTATTCAGCTCACCCTTGTCCTACACTAAGTGGGGGCAAGGGCTTAGGTAGCCTTGTCCTCATATTTCACCTATCATTGCCTCTTTTGGCTAGCTGATCACCTTTCATGTACATAAAAGAGAAAGCTTGGGATTTGGATGACATGCCTTAGGTTGGATCACATGTGACATACTTATTCATGATGTAGTTTGATTCAGAAACATATGACTTGGAATAGGGCATTCTGAATAAGCTATCATTTCTCCTTCTACTATAAATCAATTACTCACAGTAATGGTGTTAGCAACTGCTTTAAAGTGGGGGCATACATCGATACTCAACATGTTTCATTATATGGTTTCCTTTATTCTTTCCTTTCTTGGTGGTGTCATTGGGCTTGATTTCCTCCAAGAGCGTGATATTTCTTTGACTTGTCCTCTCTCTGAAAAATTAGGCATAATGTTCCCTAAGAAGAGACCTTGCATGAATTAAGCAAAATCCCTTTGAGAAAATATTACACTATCTTTCATTTACAATGTCTATGAGTTTCAAGCATACAAAGTCTTTCTTGCCTCATGCAGCTCAAAGATCATTTTGCATGGCACCTTATCAAATTTATCCGGAGGTATAACTTTGGTATGGTTTGAGCAGAAAGCCTGATATGAAGCATGACTTTCCCCATAGCCAATTGCGTGTGTGTGTGTGAGTACATACCAGCCATGAGTGTATGTTTCTCACCTTTTTGGACTTCTCACTCAACGAACAACCAAGAGTTCCATTGCATCAGATTGAGTATGCATTTTCAGACAAACAACCTAGATCTAATCCACATCGTGTTTGACAAATGGTTGAAGCTTGATCCACCTTTTTTTTTCTTATTTTTGTTCTTCTTTTAGTTATTGACAATGCATGATCATGTATCTTGTTCTACTACAAATCGTACACCTTGTGCCTGTCTTTTTGTGCTTATATCAGTTTGACTTAGGATCTTAGATCCTAGGGTCTTGGTTGCCTCTTTGATCTTTGTTATTCTATACCATCTAAATTTGTGCTCTTGGACCCCTCTTGAATGTCTACTTTAGTGTGAGTTTGAAACAGGTTCATCCTCTCACTAAAGTGGGGACTAAATGTAGTGTTGAAAAATGGGTCCCTTGACATTTTGACACTTGTTTGGGTCCTCCTTGTGTATTTTTTCTTAATGTTGCCTTGATTTAGTGTTTTAATGTGGATAACACATTCACATTAGGTCTTGGGCCCTTGTGAACTAATGATTTAATGATTCCTTGCTAAAGTGTTGTGAAGTGTTGTAACACAATTTCATACTTTTCTAGGGTTTTATGAATTAACTAGGCATAATATAATTTTAATCATAATCAACCTTAATATTTCCTTATTTGAAGTGTTGTAAAGTGTTATAAAACAATTTCACAATCCTCTAGGCTTGTCATTAATAATTGGGCTTTCTTGTGCTTTAATTGGCCCTATTTTTCATCCACAAGCCTCATTTATTGCATCTTTTCAAGGATAATCCCAACACCAATCATTAGCCAATCATAATTTAGGTGTTTTTAGGTTGTGTGGCCCATATTTAGTTCAATTTGGGACTCATTTAGCACTTTGTAAAACTGAGGCCCCCCTAGATTTTTAGGTCCCAAACCTATTTTTACACCTTTCTAAGAACTTTTTTTTTATGTACCATACATTATGTCGGATGGGACTCATTTTCCATCTTGGGTGAATGAGTCCCATGTGGCCCAAAATTAAAATTAATTCTAATTTCTAGTAGGATTTTATTCTCCTAGATCTAATGTTAGCTTGTAGTGTTGTAATTTTAGGAATTCTTGCATAATTAATAATAAATACAATGTTCTTTCACTCATTTTCACCCAAGAATTTTGTGAGAGAATTCATAATAGAAAAATGAGTTCACAAGAGAATTCAAGAATTCACAAGGGAATTCAAGTGTCTTGAAGGGAAAATTCTTCATCAATTGTTGCAACAATTTAAGATCCATCATTATGGCAAGGTTCTAATTGCATTATTCATGTTCATACTGCATTATCTTATTTCATCATTTGGTTTAATTACCTTCAAAGCCCTATTCCCTAGCAATCAACATTTTCTCTATTTATTTGTGTGATTGTAGATCTAGCTACTTTCAAGGCTTGGAAATCATTGAAGAATAGGTTGCAAGCTTATTGGAGCGATTGCCCATTTATAAGGTCATAATCTTCACCAAAAGTCACCTACAGGTCCGAAATTGAAAGTTTCATATCTAGAAATTAAGAGGAATAGGAAGATAAATCATTAAAGACTAGATTTAGACCTTTAAGTTTTAGAAAACCCTAAGTGGAATCAATCAAAAAGATTGGTGAATGAGTCTCATTTTGGGTCAATTTTGAGATTTTTGCAGTTTCAGGTACCCTTTTCTGAGAAACTTATTCCTATATACAGAAACCATGATCTAGGAAGAATTTTCCTAGAATGGCGAATTAGTCCCAATAGGAAAATTTTTTAGGATCAACAACATTTCCTTTCTTCATTCAAGCCTCTACAAGTTTCTAGGTGCACACTTTCTATTTTGCAGTTTTACGTGTTGTTTTGTTTACTTTTATAAGTCATTTAGTGGAGCCTTGCATCAAATTAGGTTTTGGATTTTATCTTGCATATCATTATCTTTTCCTAGTCTTAAATTGGTGGTGAACCCCTCTTGTAATCTGAAATCATACCCTAGGATACCCTATTGTCAGATATCTTCCTTCATTCTTCATTGGGTTGAGGTCTCTAGGGCATCCTTGCATCTTAGTTGGAGAAAAGTGATGTTCTATGTCCTAAACCATAAGAACACCCATTTTTCAACTAATTAGATGGTTTAAGAGTTAAGGTATTAAGGGTTTAAGGGTTGATGGTTGAGGATTGAGGGTTGAGGGTTGATGGATGAGGGATGAGGGTTTAAGGTAAGGTGTCAAGGGTTGAGTGTTTAGGAATAGGTTTTAGGGTTAGGGTTAAGGAATTAGGTTTTAAGGGTTGATAGATTAGGGTTTAAGGTATACTGTCAAGGGTTGAGGGTTTAGGATTTAAGGGTTAAGGGTTGAGGGTTGAGGATTTATGGATAGGTTTTAGGGTTTAGGGTTAATTAATTAGTGTTTAAGGGTTGAGGGATTAGGGTTTAAGGTATAGTGTTCAGGGTTTAGGGATATATTTTAGGATTTGAGTGTTAAGGTTTTAGGGTTGAGGCTTTATAGATAGGGTTTAGGGTTTAGGGTTAGGGAATTAAGGTTTAAGGCATAGTGTCTAGGTTTAGGGTTTAGGGATAGGGTTTAGTATTTAAGATTTAAGGGGTGAGGGTTGATGATTTAGGGATAGGGTTTAGGGTTAAGTCAGAGACCTAGATGGCTAAGGAGGGATGGAGAGGAAGGCATGGATTGGTAGAGATACCTAGAGAGGGGAGAGGTAGAGAGGTGAAGGGGAGACAAAGGTGAGAGATAGAGAGGTGAGGGGAAAGACAAAAAAATGAGAGAGTGAAGATGACAACTTGAGAGAAACATGGGTAAGGAAGAGGGAGAGAGGTGGAGGGGAAGGGAAATAACTAGATATCCATTTGAGAGATATAAATGTGAGAGACCTACAACCTATGGAGAGAGGAGTGAGAGACATAAGGGGGGATAGGGGTGAGATAGATAGAGGGGGAGGGGTGGGTAATGAAACAAGGAGTGATAGATCTAGATGGCTAAGGAGGGATGGAGAGGTAGAAAAGGAGTGATTGAGAGACTTAGAGAGGGGAGAAGTAGAAAGGAAGGGAAATAATTAGAGATCCTTGAGAGATATAGAGGTGAGAGACCTACAACCTAGGGAGAGATGTGGAGAGGGAGGGAAATATTTAGAGAGCCCAAAGATATATACAAGAGACCTACAACCTAGGGAGAGAAGGGTGAGAGAGATAGGGGAGATGAGGGGTGGATAAGTATTGAGGGTTTCAGTGTTGAGGGTTGAGGGTTGAGTGATTAGGGTTAAAGATATATTGTTGAGGGTTGATGATTTAGGGATAGGGTTTAGTGTTTAGTGTTAAGGGATTAGGGTTTAAGGTATAGTGTTAAGGGTTGAGGGTTTAGGGATAAGGTTTAGGGTTTAAGGGTTGAGGGTTGAGGCTTTATGGATAGGGTTTAAGGTTTAGGGTTAAGGGATCATGGTTTAAGGGTTGAGGGATTAGGGTTTAAGGTATAGTGTCAAGGGTTGAGGGTTTAGGGATAGGGTTTAGGATTTAAGGGCTAAGGGTTGAAGGTTGAGGCTTTAAGGATAGGGTTTAGGGTTAAGGGATTAGGGTTTAAAGCATAGTGTCAAAGGTTGAGGGTTTAGGAATAGGGTTTAGGATTTACAGTTTAAGGTTTAAGGGTTGATGATTTATGGATAAGGTTTAGGGTTAAGTGCGAGACCTAGATGGCTAAGGAGGGATGGAGAGGAAGAAAAGGAGTGATTGAGAGATTTAGAGAGGTGAGAGATACAGAGGTGGGGGGAGAGAGAAGAAAATAAGAGAGTGAAGTTGATAACTTGAGGGAAATATGGGTAAGGAGAAGGGAGAGGTGGAGAGGAAGGGAAATAACTAGAGATGCATTTGAGAGATATTGAGGTGAGAGACCTACAACATAGGGAGAGAGGGGTGAGAGACATAGGGGGAGATAGGGGTGAGAGAGATAGAGGGGGGAGAGGGGTGGGTAAGAAGACAATTAGTTAGGAAACCTTAAGAAAATCAACATTTTCATAATGTGAGTACATTTTGAAGAAGTAGAGATATGACTGTTTTGTATAGCAAGCCAAAACATGCTTGTGTTATAATGCGAGCATGTTATAATGCGAGCATGTTATAATGTGAGTGTGTTATAAGACAAGCGTGCTATAACCAGGGTGTGCTATAAAATGTGTGTGTTATAACACGGGCGCGTTATAACACGGGCATGTTATAACACGGGTGCGTTATAACATGGGCGCATTATAACACAAGTGTGTTATAATGTAGGATTGTTATAACATAGGCGTGTTATAATGCGGACTTGTTATAACACGAGTGTGTTATAACACATGCATGTTATAATGCGAGCGTGTTATAATTGGGGTGTGATATAATGTAGGTGTATTATAATGTGAGCATGTTATAATGTGAGTATGTTATGACATGAGTCTGTTTTGGCTTGCTCTAAAAATAATTAAAAAGTAAGCACACCCATGATCCAAGCTCGCATGCTTTGTTATTTTGCTAGTTATGCACGTGTTCCATCAAAAAAACCATTTTTGATGTAGTTGGGAAGTGCACACACAAATTTTTTAAATTTTACCTAATAGAGCTCCCAAAATTTTTGCAAAATATTGAGAAATCCTAACTTGATTCATGATCTTTAAGCTCTGTAACCAAGGATGGGCTAAATGTTTGGTTGTAAACCCTAACTTCATAAATGTTCTATCCTTAAACCCTTTAGTGTTATAATTTTGCGGTGACTTGTTCTCATTGATTGTTGGTTGAGTAAGTTGTCATTTAAGCCTTTTAAATGCATCTGTTAACTAACCTCCTTTAGTTAGGAAATACGGTCACCCCACGTATTATCCCACGCCAAATTTTTCTAAAGTTGGGAAAATTATTTTTTAAGGGACATAAGTCATTGCCCTTAAGGGTATTATTACCATCAGTCTAGTCATGGCTCCACCTTAAAACTAACATGTGGCATGTGTAGGAATGTTGTCCATAGGATTTGAAAATCTAATCCCCGCCACCTATCACACATCATGCAAACATTTATGGATAGTTGTCAGAAAGCCTATGAGGTCTGCGATATCATGACGCGTGTCCTTGCTGTTTGGGGCCCAACCCCTGTACGATTGTCTAGTGACTGATAAAGGGAAGAGAAATGGTTGTGATGCTAGTTTCTTATTTAATTTGAGTTGTTCATTGCACACCTCATGGTACTTGATTAATTCCTACCAAACAATTAGCGAGGTATGCAAAAAGGTGACACATGGATTTTATAGACCACCGTATAGAGTGTGGCAGAGCTTGTGGAATGAATAACCTGGCTCCCAATAAAAAAATTCTTATTGGAAAAAGGATGAATAGTTGTGGTCTTTAGTTTTCAAACCTGATTTGACCATGTATCATTCGTTTGTTCTTCCATCTCATTCTGATATCAACAACTGATATTCAAAATAAAAAAAATGCATGTGTTAGTCATTTTTCTCTATAACTAGTGTGCATTAATGGTGTGTTCTCTTTAGGAATGATCAAATTGAGTCCTTGTGCATGTACGAAATTAATTTTAGGCTATTATGAGGACTAATATGTAAATATCTGAGTACCTAGGTGATTAATGGTGAAGTAATTGATGTCATTGCTTAATTGCTTCCTCAAGCATGTGACGCCAAAATTGATGAGCAAACACCATCATACTTGCTTGATAAATATGGATCGATTGATACATGTTTTCACCATTGTATTCAACAATTAGCATCTTTCTAAATTTGTGCAAAGTAAAGAGTGTTCAATTGTGAGCTGAAGAAGTCACAAGGTAGTGAGAATGAGTAAGCCAATCACTTCTGCAGTACCCGTAAGGAGGTCGCTTAGACATAACGAGTAGAAGCCACAGGGAGATGTTTCTGCACATGAGCACAAGGTATCTGAATATGCTCCATTTGCAAAAGAGAAGGCCCCTATTGAGAAGCCTTCATTTTCTCCCACTAGATGTAGTGGAAGATTGCAACACCAGGGTATTGCCACCAAGAAGGTGGAAGATAAAGGAAAGGAGCCTACATCATTTGCACTAGGATTACATAGGAAGATAAGGTATGGACACGAATCTTATGGAAGAAAATTCTTTGATTTCTATCATAGATAGCCCTTCGAAAATTGCAATGGAGACTGACTCAGGTTACCAACCATACCTCATGATGTTGAATTGAGTTGTAGTCCCAAGAATGGAGATGTTATCGATACTACCAATATCCGTCAAAACTCCAAGTGGGTGTGATGGTTTTGTGCTAGGAAAAGATAAAGATGAGGAGGGAGCTGAAGTTTCTTCTCTGCCTCCTCCAAGGATACAAAGTGGACACATGTAGTGTGTGTTGGGTTCTAGTGTTGGTCATTCTTCTGGTTGAGAAAATTGGTGTGTGGGTTTTAAAATTTTGTGTTGGTTGATAAGATTGTCGTGGTGGTTGCTTTTGTTCCTCGTATGTGATGCTCATTTCTTGGGTTTTCATGCTAACCGTGTGCTTTCAAGGTGATTTGGACATGGCATGCAAGGCTTAGCTGGTGGTTAGAGGGAATTTTTGGTAGTATTTTCATTTTCCTTTTGATGATGGTTACAAATTTTGCCTCTCTGTTTTCAACAAATGATTGCAAAGCACCATGTGGGGAATTTTGAGATGAAACTCAAATCGATTATGAAATGAAATATCTAAAATCTAATTGCATTTTGAGCCAGGTACTTATTGCTTCCTTGCATTATAAAATGGATTTCATGGCTCATTTGTGGGAGTTCTAGTTCTTAAATTTTGAGTCTTGCATACATTAAGGGTATACATTATTTTTAGAAAGGATACTAATGGATAGCACAGTTGAATTGTCTTGGTTTTGAGTTGTGTATATGTTGATATTAAAATAGTTTCATAGAAATTACTGATAGCGAAACAAATCTTAAGTCAAAAACATTTACTCTCCTTCTGTATGTTTTTTGCAAATTATGAAAGAAATATAAGGGGTATCTTTATTCATCGTCAAATGCTTATTTGAATGTGTGTCCTTGTTTTTTCCTTGGTTCAAAGAATCAATTAAATGCTTGAATAAGGTCATGAATTTGTGATAATTTACAAAGTATATGATAAGAAGTCATGTTTTAGGATTAGTGAGTTTTCATAATGTAAGGCATTGTGAGAATAGTCCATTATTGTCAAAGTTAAAGAATTTTTGTATTACTAATTATCATGTGTGTGAATCTATTTCCCAATTGATGAAACCCTTTTCTATTTGCTAAAGGTATTTACATTTGAAATATAATGATGGTGTACCCAATCAGGGACTCAAGATTAAAGCATTACTTATTTAAAATTTGTTAAGCACAAGGCATGCATTTGATATACTTTCTTGTTCCTAATGAATAAACTATTATTTTCTCAAAGCCCAACCAATCTTTTACTGGATTGTGTTGATTTACCTTTCATAGGATCCAATCTATGAGTGATGTGTTCTTTATCAGATAAACCAAAATGAACACAAATAGGAACACCCTCCTAGTTCACATAGATCCTGATGTGAAGGAGTGAAGTTGTTAAAACCTTTACTCATTGAGTTGGCTACTCTTTAGAGAGTTCTAAAGGTGTACTAAACAAAACAACAATAGAATGGCAACTCTGTTGGGGACAATTCTCATTCTCCAGACACAAATCTTTATATCATAGAGTCAAATGATGAGAGAATCCTAAACATCTGGTTGAGATATTGATAACTTCTTGAACCTGGTAGAATATTTGATTGCAACATAGTTTGAAGAACTTGAAAGTGACTTCATTGTGGAATCCAACTTAGAACCTGTATTATTTTTGAAGAAAATTCATCTCATTTGAAGTTTAATCCTCCATGATAAGAGGTGGAGACTTTAACCAAAGAACCTAATAAAGTATACATGAAATCTCCAGATCCATAGGTTTGAAGACAAAGGATAGGTGGTTGCTACAAGATTCTAGGTATTCTGATAGAATTGATGATGATTTGATATGAAAATTATGCTAAATTTTCTATGCTAGAAATGTAAATTACTACCTATTAAGTGAATTAGCACTAGATTGGGAATAATGGTAAAAATTTAGCATGCCTTTTGAATATGAATTGAAATTAATTCATTATCATAGATAAGCATGTTGTATTGTAAGATCTTAAGAAAAATTCCTAGGAGATATGCATTGTAAATTCTTAGGGTCGTAATAGTTGAAAAGAAATGGTATAGAATTGTGTAATTGCAAAGAAAAATTTATAATTCTCTTTGAAGGAGTGAAAATGCATAGTTAAGTTGCACATTCTAGTGTAGACATAAGTGTAACCGTGCATGATGGACAACCATTTTTGGGTCAAAGGAGTTTTAGTATTGAGAGATATAGAGCCCTCTATTTTGACAATATTTGTAGTTATCCAAATATTGTCCCACCTAAAATCAGGGGTAAGATACCAAAGTTCAATGGTGCAAAAGATCAATCAAGAGGAAAACATCTACAAGAGTTTGTTGACATAATGGGAGATTATGAATTGGACTTTGAAGATGTTATGAAATTTTTTGTTCATTCCTTGAGAGGAGATGCAAGAGATTGATTCTCTTATTTACCAACTTCCTCTATACATTCATGGGAAGAGTTTAAAGTATTCTTAATGGAATAGTTTGGAGAAAGGATTAATCCCATCCTAATTAGAAAAAATTTCATGAGCATGGAAAAGGAAGAAGAAGAGTCAGTTTCTTCTTTCAATCTTTGATTCTCAAAAGTAATAAGAGAGATCCTTGCAAGCATAAGACCAAATGATGTTGAATGTCTAGTGTTGTACTTAGGTGCATTTGAAAAAAAGATGAGTTACCTTTTGAGAGACAAAGAGCCTACTACATTGCACCAAGCATACCAAATTTCCATAAACAATGAAAATAATTTGAAGTATTCAATGTTGAAGGGATGCGTAACCACCAATGTTGGTCACCCTAGTCCATTTCATGCAGATTTAAATAGTGGATCAATTAGTAGAAGCTTGAGCCAAGATGACATGGATTCCATTCTTCCAATTTCTCCATCACAATAATGTGAGAATTATGATAAGGCTCAAGTGAAAAGCTTACATGATCAAGGTATAGTTGATCAAGTATTCTCAACCAAGAGTATACATAAAATGAAAACGTACTAATAGGAATCACCCTATGATTTGTTTTCTAGGTTTGTGGACACCTTACTAAATATACCGAAAGATGTCAAGCCAGAAGTATCCATGTGTATTGATTTGTTTTGTGACATGTATCAATCAAGATTGGGCACCTTACCAAAAGAATTGAATCCTCATAATTTGAGCCAATTAGTTGATTGGATAAGAGTTGTAGATGAGGCTAAGAATGAGTATACATGAAAAGTGTCACCTCAACATGCTGCCAGTGATTACCATGATGAGGAGAATCAAAGGTCAATTTCAGCTAGTCAAGAGGATGCATCTTAAAATAGTTTTATAGAAATTATTGATATCAAAAAAATATTAAGTCTAAGACCTTTACTCTCCTTCTGTAAGTTTTTTGAAAATTATGAATGAAATATCAAGGGTATCATTATTCATCATCAAAAGCTTATTTTAATGTATGTCCTTTTTTTTTTCCTTGGTTCAAAGAATCAGTTAAATGATTGAATAAGGTTATGAATTTGTGATAATTTACAAAGGATCTGATAAGAAGTCATGTTTTAGGAGTAGTGAGTTTTCATAATGTAAGGCATTGTGAAAATAGTCCATTACTGTTAGAGTTAAAGAATTTTTGTATTAATGATTATCATGTGTGTGACTCTATTTCCAAATCATTGAGACACTAGTCTATTTGCTAAAGGTATTTACATTTGAAATATAATAATGGTATACCCAATTAGGGAATCAGAATCAGAGCATAAATCATTTAAAATTTGTTAAGCACAAGGCATGTATTTGAAATACTTTCTTGTTCCTAATGAATAAACTATTCTTTCCTCAAAGATCAACCAATCTTTTAGTGGATTGTGTTTATTTACCTTTCATAGGAACCAATCTATGAGTGATGTGTTCTTTATCAAATAAATCAAAATGAACACAATTAGAAACACCCTCCTAGGTCTCACAAAGCTTGAAGTGAAGGGGTGATGTCCTTAAAGCCTTTACTCATTGAGTTGGCCATTCATCTTAGGGATTCTTGATTATAGGAGTTGGCTACTCTTTAGAGAGTTCTAAAGGTGTACTGGAAAAAACACCAACACTACCACCTTTGCATGAGATTTCCATGAGCTTTTCATTGTTTTCCAACTTAGGAAGGATGAAATAACATAGTTTTCACATCGAATTTGATATATATCAATTCAAGTTTCAATTATTACAATGTTGCATTCTTAATTGTGAATGAATTGTTAGAATTTAACATTATACATTGGTTAATTGTATTGTTGTTACTAATTCTATTTGAGTGATATACAATTGAATTTTGAAAAGGAAGCAAGCTTTTGAAAAACTCAAATTGTTGAGGAGTTTGATGCAAGAAGAAAAATATACTACATACTTGGGTAGTTCCTCTATTCAAATCTATTTTTTCAAGGTATGTCAAGTCTTTACACATTTTCTTTACATTTTCCTTAATTTTATTATGCTTCTTTATCATCCCTTATCATACATGCTTAATATTTGATGCTTCAATTTTGTTATTATGCATATTTCATGTTCATAATTGGTTGTTTCTCATTATAACCTTAGCCCCTCTTGGCACATTTTAAACTATTCTTTACACTTGTGAATTACATTTGCTTGGAAGTTTCAAAATATTTTTCAATAAATCCACTTTGTGCAAAATGTTGTAGTCATTGTGATCCATGAGATGACATCTCTTTGAGGCATTTTGTTAATAAATTGACCTACCTTGTTTATGCTTCCACATTTTGTACACATTTATAAGAGTAATTATAACTATGTAATATAATACATCATTTCTCAAATTTATTTTATGGATGCACTTTGGTATAGGCATGGGGATGTTGGAAAATGCTTTGGAATTTGGTTTTACACATAGAAATTTCATTTCTTGAAATTTTCTAAATCCTTTTCAAATGAACCATTTTTTGCATATCTTACAATCATTGTAGCCATGAGGACTTATCTCATTGATACATTTTGTCAAATGGTTCATGTGTCTTGTCAATACATGTCTACCAAAGAATTTTATCAAATAACATAGGCAAGGCAATGCATTGTTATGCTACCACATTTTGTATACATTTCTACCAAAGCATTTTATCAAACAACTTAGACTAGTGAGTGAGTTGTTTGAAAAAAAGCTTCAATGGTCTCATGGTGATGTCCATCACAATGAGACCACATTTTTTTGAGGAATTTTTTCAAAAAACTCATTACCTTGTTCATGTTACCACATAAATTGCATACATGTCTACCAAATCATGTTATCAAACAACATAGACAAGGGAGTGAGCTATTTGAGAAAATTCCTCAAAGAAATGGGGTCCTATAGTGATGTACATCACCATGAGACCCCATTTCTTTGAGGCATATTCTCAAACAGCTCACTACCTTGTAAATGTGGTAACATTGAAAAGGTAGTTAGTTGTTTGAGAAAATGCCTCGAAGAAATGGGGTCTCACAATGATGTACTCACTAGCTTGTCAATGTGGCCACATTGACAACATTCTTGTACTAAGCATCCAATGTAGCATTCTTGTTATAACTATGTAATATAATGCATCATTTTTGAATCCTTTTTTTGGATGTGCATACCCCTTTCAAAAACTTCCATTTTGGTATAGACATGGGGGATGTTGGAAAATGCTTTGGAATTTGGTTTTACACCTAGAAATTGCATTTTCTTGAAATTTTCTAAAGCCTTTTCAACAAATCCATTTTGTGCATATCCTATAATCATTGTAGTCCACGAGGACATATCTCATTGAGGCATTTTGTCAAATAGTTGACACAATAAAGAGTGAAGCAAACCCAGATGGTATTTGTTATTAATTTGTAAGTATGCACATTAAGTTGTATTAAAATTTCTAAGTATGCACATTGATTAGTTGATGGTTAAACCTTTCATTTCTACATTTTGAGTTTACATATATTTTTCTTTTTTTGTTGCAACATTTTACACTTTGACCATCTTGAGACATAAAATTGCAAACTTGACCTTTGTCTTGAGCCTCACTAATAATAGACTAATAAGCCACAAAAGCATCGAGGTAAGATCAAAGTGCAATTTTCTTGGGGAATAAATGAAGAGAAAACATTATAGGAGATAAATTATGAACTATATAGTTTTTAGCACCTTCTATTCAATATTTCAGACAATACTCCTTCTAACCCACTTATAGATAGGATAATTTTCTATTAATTCATTGGTTGTGAGTTCATTGTTTGACTCAATAGAAGTTGACCAACTTGATTAAGTAGTCAATTTTCAATAATTGTTTTTTATTCATCACCTCCTTCTATCATTCATCCTATTGATTTTGAAATACCTTTGTGAGAATGAATATTTTTACTCAATGATTAACCACTAGCAATACATCCTTTAAAATATTAGTTTGATTGATCTCTTAAAAAATGTTCCTCTTACATATTATACCATTTTAATTAACGTCCTAAATTTAGTAATGATTAAATGCATTATTTTACATTATAAATCTAAACTCTAACTTTGGCTATATTGTTCTCATATTATCCTTTTATTAGTTTTCCTACAAGGTAGCAATGAAAAGGTAGTTATTTGTTTGAAAAAATGCCTCAAAGAAATGGGATCTCATATATTGTTCTCATATTGTCCTTTTATTAGTTTTCCTACAAGGTAGCAATGAAAAGGTAGTGATTTATTTGAAAAAATGCCTCAAAGAAATGGGGTCTCATGGTGTATATCACCATGAGACCCCATTTCCTTGAGGCATTTTTTCAAACAACTCACTACCTTGCCAATGGTGAGCTCACTACCTTTCCAATGTTGTATCATTAGCAAGGTAGTGAGCTCACTACCTTGTCAATGTGGTAGCATTGGCAAGGTAGTGAGCTCACTACCTTGTCAATGTGGTAGCATTGGCAAGGTAGTGAGCTCACTACCTTGTCAATGTGGTAGCATTGGCAAGGTAGTGAGCTCACTACCTTGTCAATGTGCATGCATTGATAAGGTAGTGATCTCACTACCTTGTCAATGTGGTAGCATTGGTAACATAGTGATCTCACTATCTTTTCAATATGGATGTATTGACAAGGTAGTGAGCATTGTGAGGAAAAATTCCTCAAAGAAATGGGGTCTCATGGTGATGTACATCACCATGAGACCCCATTTCTTTGAGGAATTTTTACATCACCATGAGACCCCATTTCTTTGAGGAATTTTTCCTCACAATTCTCACTACCTTGTCAATGCATCCACATTGACCATGGGGACATATCTCATTGAGACATTTTGTCAAATAGTTCATGTTCCTTGTCTATGTGTTCAAATTTTGCATGTGTCTACTAAGAAAATTGCAACCATAACACTCATGAAAACACCCCATTTTATTTTTTGATAGATGCCATACCCCATTCCTAGGTCCCCTTTCTACTAAGGCTAAAATCCTAAAACATGTGCTTTTGACCAAACTATGGATGCATGGAAAAACTCTATCAAAACATAATAGTAAGAAAAAGCATAAACAAGGTATTGAGCTATTTGAAAAAATGCCTCAAAGAAATGTGGTCTCATGGTGATGAACATCACCATGAGACCACATTTCTTTGAGGCATTTTTTCAAATAGCTCAATACCTTGTTTATGCTACCAAATTTTCCATACATTTTCCATTTTGTGCATATCCTACAATCATTCCAATATTTATGGGAAAATTATATGCATATTTATGATTTCACCATTTGACCATCTTCATAACTCAATTTGAAACCTTTACCTTTGCAACCCTATATCAGACTTGGGAGACCCTTCCTCAACCATCATTTTACTTGAAACATTAACCAATACGCCATATCCATAAAAATATATCATATATTCTTCATCTTAGCATTTTCATCCATTATCATAAGCTAGTCATCACAATCATCATCCTTAGAACTTGGTCCTTTCCCAACAAATCATTACTTAGGTGATTATCTAAGCCTATGTAAGCATATTCAAGGTGCATTTACAATATGTGCAATGGGAAAATGACAACACAAAACTAGAGGTATCAAGTACTAGAATGTATGAAATAAAAAATGAATCTTCTCTAAAAACACTTGATAAGAAGTAGACCAGAGTGAATGAGATAAATAATGTATTGAATGAAGAGATCCTTCTTTCTCTTGAGAAGTTTCAAGGAAGGTTCTTATGTAGTATTTGGAATGGGAAAATGGCAATGGAGAAGTGAAATACCTCAAGAGGTTTTTTATTTTATAGGAATTTGTGCAAGAAAAGAAAGTGAGAGATGATGCTATAGGTGGATTTGAACAAATGAAGTCAAAGATCCTTGAACTTAAGACTTTTGTGGAGAAAATACAACTAGAAATAGATGATAATAAAGAAGTGATATGAAATGTAAGTGAAGAAAAGAGAATTGGTGTGGTGGACACCTGAAATTCTTATCTATAAAGGTAGATTCTTTTTGCAAAGAACTTGTTAAAATAAGCATTTTTGTTCTATAAAATTAGAAAGACACTTCCAAAGATGATAACGATAGTTGCAAATGCAAATGCAATAGTTGGAAGTGTTGAAATTGAAGCAAAACAACTTAAGACTAAAATTAACGACTTAGAAAAGGGATTAAAAGAAAAGAAGAATATTTTATTGTTAATGAAAAGGAGGTTAGTTTGTTCTAAAAAAACTTGAACACTAAGTATACCAAATTGAATGAGATACATATTGTATTCAATGAAGAGATTCTTCCCACACTCTAGAAGTTGAGGAAGGTTCATGTGTAGATTCTTCTATGTTCATCATATGACCAAACCAAATATTCCAACACATTTGTATGGGTGGGTTTATGCTAGGAAAGTTTCTCTTTCACACCCAAAAATTTTGAAACAGTTTGAACCACATTCTACTAGTTAAGTCTCTTAAGAGACCAAAGTACAAAAGGGAAACAAACTTTGAAAAGAAATTACTTGAAAATCATGGCACTTGGAAAAATTTATTTGAGGATACAAGATCATATAGGTCCCCTCTATAATAAACTCTCTCAGTTTTTGACATCTCCAAGTTATTTTCCTATGGCGAGGTATGTGCAAAATCATCATGGAAAAAACAAGCCCTTAAGTGGCAAAAAATTCAGAAAAATCAGAGTTAGGCAACTTGATGTAAAAATTTGAATAATTTATCTATATTATTTCAAAAATATGTAAGATTAGAATCTATAGAAAATTGAATGTAGTGTCTAAACTATTAGGTTTATTTTAAAAAATAAAATTTATTTGGTGAAAATTTAAAATTTCAATGCAGTAGTACTTAAATTTTAGAGAAAAAATAAGTAGGTGTCTATCTGACCACCCTAACCACAATAAAATGATAATAATTTTTTATAAGATTTTAGATATAAGTAAGGGACTCATGTCACAATGTGATGCAATTTGTTTTTAAATTTTTTTCAAGTAAATACTTAATTATGATTTTTCTATTACAACTTTTAAAAAATATAAAAACTCGTATGTCTGACCACCTTAACTTGGTAAAAAAATCATGAAATTCAAGTTTTTTTTTTTAACCCTATAGTATGTGAAGCATAGAATGTGACACATGTTTTAGATTCAAAAAATGTGATACCATTTGAAAGCTATAGATGCTTTTCAATCAACCTATCAATCAGACTTTAGTCATAATTCAAATAGAAAATGAATAATAATTATTTATTAAATTCAAAGTAAAGCATAATTTATATTGGTGGAAAGCTGAGAATCTCCTTTAAAAACCCTTTTCGTTTCATCAATTTTGGGTGAAAACAAAGTTGTTAGCCACATACCCTAGACATACCCATCATATCACCACTTTTTGGCCCATCATGATCCTGCACATACTCGTTGAATAGATTTCAGTTCATGGAAAATGGGTCTGTTGCATGTATTGTAAAATTGGAAAGTGGTGTAACTTTCATTTTTTTTATTAGATGACCAAACCAACTATTCTAACACATCTGTATCAGTGATTTTATGCTAGGAAAGCTGATCTTTCACACCCAAACACATTGAAACTATTTGAGCCACATTATATCTACAAAGTCTTTAAGAGACCAAAGTGCAAAAGGGTAGAAAACTTCAATGAAAAATTAATCAAAAACTATGACTACTTGGAAAAAAAATTTCTAAGGCTATGAGATCATGTAGGTACCCTCTATAGTAACCTCTCTCAATTTTTGATATCTGTAAGTCATTATCACATGGTGAACAAATTTTAGTTGATGAAAAATGGGTTAGTTGCATGTAGTGTAAAGTTAGAAAGTGGTGTAACTTTCTTTTGTTCATAATACGACCAAAATAAATATTCCAACATATTTGTATGGGTGGTTTTATGCTAATAAAGGTCCTCTTTTGCACCCAAACACACCGAAATATTTTAAGCTACATTCTACTGGAACAATCTCTTAATAGACCAAAGTATAAAAGGGTAGCAAACTTTGATGGGAAATTACTAAGAAACTATGGCACTTGCAAACATTTAGTCTAAGGCTAAGGGATCATGTAGGGCCCCTCTACAATAAGCTCTGTTAGTTTTTGGTAGCTCCAATTTTTTTTAACCATGGTGAATAGATTTCAGTTGATGGAAAACAGGTTAGTTGCATGTAGTGAAAAGTTGGGAAGTTGTGTAACTTTTTTTTCTATTCAGCATACGACTGAACCAACTATTTCAACACATCAATATAGGTGGTTTTATGCTAGGGAAGGTCCTCTTTCACATCCAAACACACAAAAACTATTCGAGCCACATTCTTCTGACAAAGTCTCTTAAGAGACCAAAGTAATGGTAGAAAACTTCAACAAGTGATTACTCGAAAACCATGGCACTTGGAAACATTCTAGTTGAGGTTATGAGATCATGTAGGGACCCTCTACAATAATCTATCTCGATTTTTCATAGCTTCAAGTTTTTTTTCCCATGGTGAACATATTTTAGTTGATGGAAAATGGGTCAGTTGCATGTATTGTAAAGTTGTAAAGTGGTGTAACTTTCATTATATTTGTCATAAAATTGAACTGACTATTCTAACACATTTGTATGGGTGATTTTATGCTAGGAAAATCCCTCTTCACATCCAAACATGCAAAAACAATCTGAGTTACATTTTATTGATGAAGTCTTTTAAGAGACCAAAGTACAAAATGGAAGAAAAATTTGGCGAGCGATTACTCAAAATCATGGCACTTGGAAGTATTTTTTCTTAGGCTAAAGGATCACATATGGTCCCTCTACAATAACTTCTCTTGGTTTTTTATATCTCCAAGTCGTTTGGCCATGGTGAATAGATTTGAATTGATGGAAAATAGGTCAGTTGCATGCAGTGTAAAGTTACAAGGTAGGCTACTCCTATTTTTTTTCTTTTTGGGGCCAAATAGTTAGCACCAACATATATAGGTCCGAACATATATGCTAGGTATGGTCACCATGGTTCATTATAAAAGGTTCATGGTCTCCTATTTGAATAGTCACAACTTTTCACTTTTGAAAAGTCACAACAAAATTCATATCATCACTATTCATGAGAACCCAAATTAATTTATTTGCAATATTTCCTTTAGTTATATTCTTGATTTTATTATTCAAAGACACAATACATGAATTTTACATGAATCATGAATCATACATGTGAACAAATGTAGTATATGCAAGAAGCATGACGCATACATGTGATGGTAGATGTCTTCCTCAATAATATAAAGCATGAAGCTTACACATGAAGCATGAAGAATTAATATATTCATATGATTGATTTAATATTCAATAATCTTATAGGAGAATTATTTTTTTGTTCAAAATTTATTATATATTTACAATTATAGAAAAGAAGAGTGCATGGAAAAAACTTGGATCGTAAATATTTGAAGTAAACCATCTACAAATATCTACTAAAGGGTGGATTTATAATGAAAATATGGAAACCATCAATAAAAATTATGTGTATTAAACAAATATCCATGTAGGCATACATAAATATATGTTGATATAAGTATAAAATATGTAGAAAATAGCCGTATAGGTGCAAGAATTTCATATAGGCATATAATGTCAAGTATATACAATACAAAATATGTCCAAAACTACCATATAGGCATGCAAAAAAGGACTCCAATAAAAATTCATTTCCCTCTAAGTGAAGGAAACAAATGAGCAACCTTTGATCGTTGAAGGAATGAAGATGAGTATGATGGTGGTCTACTTTGAAATCAAGAGATGGCCCTCCTAGGGTTTATCTCTATATGAAGCTTCACCTAATACAATAAAAAGTAAAGAAATTAATAATTAGCAATTACTGAAACATAGAAAACGAGGTTTACTAAAAAGGATTAATGAACCACAAAGGACCTATTTCTCTAATTTCATTCAAAATGTATTCTACAAAGTGAAAATGAAGAACAATTAAATTTGACACAAATAGTAATCAAAAGGTAGATCTATAAAGGAGAAAATGATATTTACCTTTCACCAAAATTCACCTTTTGAAGCTCACTAACAACTCATTCACGCTATGGTGAATGGGTCTTGGCGAGGGTTCTTGAAAAATGCTTTATGGGTTCTCTTATGTTGTGTTTGCACTCCCAAATTCTAGATATTAACTATCAAATAGTTGGAAATAAAATTTTTAGGAATTTTTGTAATTTGACAACTTTTCTTGCAACCTTGACAACTTTGACAACTTTGCAGCTTCTTTCAATTTTTCTCTTCAAAGGATCTTCAACCTAAAACTTGCAATCACACATCAAAGAGAGAAAATTTTTAATTTGTTAGGGAATTGGGGTTTACATTGATCAAACCCCATTTTGGTAATTAAACCTTGAAATGAAATTTACAAAAAATCATGAAGGAATGATGAACTGAAAAAAATATGTAACAACTCACCAAACCTTATTTGAAACCTTGGAATACAAATATGCAAACTATCATGAAGTGACCTCAATGAATATAGATCTTGATCATGAATCTTGATGTGAAATAATGCCTTTGATTACTTGCATAGATCTTGAACTCTACATCACCATATTAGCTCTAACTATATGCATGATTCAACAAATATTTGACATGATGAAAGAAATATTGATTGTTGCAATAATATTTTATAAATCTTCCCTTGAAATGCCTTGAAAATGCTCTTTAATTCTTCTTTAATTCTCTCTTGAATATACTTAGATTGCATGAAATCTTCTAGGTGAAACATAGTGAAATAACCTTATATTTATATGTATCTTAACATTAATTCCCAAAATTCAAATATCACAAGACAACATTGAATTGTAGATTTGAACTCATTAAATACCACCAAAACATATTAGAAAGGGGGATCCTTGATCTAAGTGAGGACCCATTCGCCATAGGGTGAGTGGGTTCTAGGCCACTTACCTAGCACAAACATTGCTTAGTGTTAAACATTATGTTAAATTAAGGTCCTAGGTCTATGTGAGGATCCATTCCCCCTATGGTGAATCAGTCCTAGGTCAGTAACCTAGGACACACATATTCCAAAGTTAAGTGTTTTGAATGGAATTTATGAATGTTGGATTTTATCCCTAAAAAAATGCATTTAATTAGGCTTGGATTTGACTTAAAGGGTCAAATTAAGAAAAAATAACCTCAATTAATTAATAAAGCCCTATATTAGTGTTAAAGTGTAAAGGTACACCCTACAACACTAAAAACAAGGCATAATTTAGTCCATTTAATATAAAAGGGCCCTAAACTTAATGTGGATATGAAAAAACATATTACAACACTAAATCAAGGCATAATTAAGCTTTATTTATTTATTTATTATTTCCAAATTAAGTGTGAAAAGGGGATGGGTTTTGCAAAAGATCAATTTTGTTTAAACACTATAATAGTCTTATGGGAGGTAGGGTTTTGCTTTAATAGAGTCTGGCATGTTATTCTATATGGTGACAACATGAACTATGACATATATTGTAGTGTTCAAGAATCTTGGTGGGTTGTAATTTTGATAGATTATTGATTTAATGACTTTGTAAAACCATGCTATGGGTCCCTATTATTGGGATGATTTTTTCAGAATTTTGTATCTAATCGAGCTACAACCAGAGGTTTTCTCCCTGGTTCTTTCCTACCGGTATGATCTTTTGAACCATGTTTTGTAATATTTATTTAAATATAATATAATATACTATAGTGGCTTGCCACTTTTTCCATAAAAAAAGTGTGAAAAAGGGATAATTTTTCATACACTATATTTTCCCCCCACTTTAATGAGAGGATGAACCGATGTCAAACTCATGCTAAAGTAGACATTCAAGACACTTATGCATACAACAATGAAAAATATACACAATTATACAATATCAAAGATTGGGAAGATCAACCCTAGACAGTCCAATCGATGTGGAACACATCTAAGCCATCCATTCTTTTTGCATGTGCTCACTCTAGGGTAGTGGACCCTCAGGCTCTCAACTAGGTGAGTATCCAAAAAAAGGTGGAAAATGAGAGAATCATATTAGGCTCCCATATGATATCAAAGCTATCCTCTTGACAACTTCAATAATGTTCCACAAGACAAGGGAAGGCTCCATAGGCAAGCAATGTGTTATGCTAGGTGACCTTGAATTTAGAGATTGAGATTCATAGGGATTAACAAGCTACATTATCCTAAACACCTATGAACAAGGAAAGGCTCCATAGACAAGCAAGGTGTGTTATGCTTGGTGGACTTTAATTTAGGGTTTTGAGCTTCATAAGGCTAACAAGTTGTGTTATGCTAACAATTATGAACAATAATGCTAGTAAAAGTTTTTGTTCAAAGGGATTTTACTTAGTTTTTGTAATGTCTTCTTCTTAGGTAACATCATTCCTATTGTCTCCAAAAGAGAACAAGTCAAGAGTAAAATTTTTAGAACTTAGGGAATGCAGTGTGTCACATCACCACTAAGAGGAAATGCGTACGCTAGGAGATATTGCACTCTTGGAGGATATAAAACCCAATAATGCCACCAAGAAAAGGATGCATCACAAGAGAAAAAAAAATTGTACCATGAAACATGATTTTTTTGAAAGATATTATCAATGTATGCCCCAACTTAAAAGCAATTGCTAACACCATTGTTGTGAGAAATTGCTTTAAAGTAGCCAATATTCAATCCTAAGATATAAGAGATTTAATCAAAAATCCCTATGCGAACTCGTATATTTTTGAAATGAAGATATGCCATGAAAAGGGAAGGATGTGTTTCCCCCAAAAACAAAAGAGGTTTATGGATTCAAGGTCGGTATATCTTTGCTACAATGTTGTTACATAGCTCAAAAAAATCCTCATTCCCCAAATACTCATAAAAATGGAAGAATGACACATAGAGAGTGAAAACAAAGAAAAATCCTTTGGGTCAACATGGAAGAGTCCTAAATTTCTTGATGCCTTGCATCATCCCCAAAAGGAAAACACAAGACAAGCGAAAAAGATAAAATGTTTACAACATAGAGAAGAATGTAGATACAAATAGAGAAGTGCACAAAAAGAGAGAGATACATCAAACAAAACATAATTGGGGGATCACATTACACACTAAATTTAAATAAAGAAACATGAAAAATAAAATAAAGCAAAAGACTAGTAAGGAATATGGGAGTCAACCTATAGCAGGTTGTGCACATACCAATCTTGATTGGTATGTGTGGAAGGTGGAAAACTAGCCAAAGGGACAATATTGAGTGCAAAAATAGGACAAACACCAAGTTGAACACTATTTTTAGGAGGTTTTTCATTTACGCTCATAGAAGAGGAGAACAATGAATTCAACTCATTATGCACTTGTTCATCAATCTTTGCATTGTAAATGTCATCATCCAAATTAATCACAATAGGAGGCAAAATTATAATGTTTGTAAAAGTTTCTTTTTTGCATTGTGGTGAAGGTATAAAATCATCATGCATTGCTTTAGAAAAGTTATGATTTTGATTTTCTATGTTTCTCTTTTCTTCTTTAGTTTGTAACATATGAGAAATAACATGGCATCTATGCATACACTCTCTAGCATTTCAATTTCTTCTCAGTCTACTATCAATTTTTGATTGTGTAAGAGTAGTTTTGTCAACCATAGGTTTATTTTCTTCCCTTAGGGGAGGAACAAAAGGAACCATAGGAGGTCGCTCACCCACTTTTTCTTTATCTTTGTAAGCTTTTTTTTGATTTTAGGAGGCACAATGACATTGTCTTGATTGTATCATGGTCTCTTATAGGAAATGGTAGGATGATTTTTCATAGGTTACCATTGGATATTTGGAAGGAATTTTGGTTCAATCTTGGTTTCATCAAGGATGGGTGACTCAACCACAGGTTGAGGCATATTTCTAAGGGATTGTTATGCTATGTGCTTTTCCTTAAAATTTTGATATTATTTGAAAAATTAGTATTCATGAGGTCTAATAGGTTGAATCAGCTTAGTCCAAAAGAAATCCAATGAAAAGTTCCCACAGGAAGACACGAGATTAAAGCCACTATGGTCCATAGTGAAGATCTTAATTCCAAGGTTGCAAAAGTGATTCGAGTCAGGCATGGTAGCTTGTTTCAGTTACAGTTTGAGCCAGCACATGTGTTGGTTAGTAGTTGTAAAGGGATAGGAGAATTGTGGCCTAGGAGGATGGCTCCCCTTCACCATGGAGCACTTAATATTCTTAAGGAAATAGTGACAGGGCTACTTGAGATGAAGATAGAAAAAAATGAGGTGTGCAAGGGTTGTGCTCTTGGGAAATATGCCAAGACCAGTTTTCCAAGCAGCGACACTAGATCCAAAGGGATTTTGGATCTTGTACACTCAGATGTGTGTGGGCCCATGTCAACAACATCCTTGAATGGATATGAGTATTATGTTACCTTCATTGATGATTTCTCCAGGAAGACAAGGATATATTTCATGAAGAATAAAGATGAGGTCTTCAGTAGGTTCAAAGAATTTAAGGCTCTCATGGAGAACCAAACAGGGAGGAAGATCAAGATATCGAGGTTTGATAATGGAGGCAAGTATACCTTGAATGCCTTCAAATATTTTTGTTCTCAGGAAGGTATCAAGAAAGAGTTAACAGTTCCGTACAACCCTCAACAGAATGTGGTTGCCGAACGAAAGAACAAGGCTATAGTTGGAGCAGCCTAGGCCATGCTTCATTATTACAATCTACCTTGGTTCTTATGGGAAGAAGCTTACAATACAGCTATGTATTTGTAGAATAGGAGCCCTCACAAAGTGTTGGGCAAGTTGACTCCAGAAGAGGCATTCGCTAGTAAGAAACCAGATTTGGAGCACATTCACATCTTTGGATGCCTTGTGTATTGTCACATTCCTGTTGAGAAGAGAACCAAGTTGGAACCTAATGTAGAGAAGGGTATCCTTGTTGGGTACAATGAAACTTCTAAGGCTTATCAGGTTTACATTCCTACTCTCAAGAAAACAATGGTTCATAGAGATGTGAAGTTTGAGGAAGAAAGGGATCTTTAGAAGTCAAACAACTTGATGAATGAGGAGGAACACTCACCCACGGTTGAGGTAGCACAAATTCCTCAAACTTTAGTCATGCAAGCTGGAGAGCAGAACAAGCAAGTCGAGGAAGATGATCAAATAGAGGAACAAATAATTCCTCAACCTCAAATTCCTATTACTGAGAAGAGGAGAAACAGGGCAGTTGAGCAAACATTGAGAGAGGCTCAAGAATATGTAGGTGATCCTCAAGATTTAGTCAAACAGAGAAGGGCTCCCATACGTTATTTTGACTATGTTGCACTTATGAGTGAATTAATTGAAGTAGAGCCTTCCAGCTTTCAGGAGGAATCCAAGCACCAAGTGTGGAGAGATGCAATGGTGGAAGAGTATTCTTCCATCATGAAGAATAGTGTGTGAGAGGTAGTACCATGAACAAAAGATAAGTCTGTGGTGGGCTCGAGATGGCTATATAAGATTAAGCATGATGCAGATGGTAGTGTGGAGAAGTTCAAAGCCCCAATTTATGGCTAAGGGGTTTTCTCAGAAGGAAGGAGTTGACTATGACGAGAATTTCACTCTAGTAGCCAGGTACTCATCCATAAGAGCTAGCATTTCTATAGCAGCAGAAATGGGTTGGAAGATTCACCAAATGGATGTAAAAATGGCCTTCCTCAACGGAGTGATTGAGGAAGAGATTTACATAGAGCAACCAAAAAGATTTGAAGCACATGAGAGGGATTCTCATGTATGCAAGTTAAAAAGAGCATTGTATGGACTCAAGCAGGTTCCCAGGGCATGGTATTCACATATCGATAGTTACTTGCAGAGTGTGGGATTCATCAAGAGTGAGGCGGATCCAAACCTATACTATGTTCAGGTGAAGGGATAAATTATCATATTGTTGTTATATGTTGATGACCTATTTCTCACAGGGTCAGAGAAGCTCATAGCACACTACAAGCGAGATCTTGCAGGAGAGTTTGAGATGAAGGATTTGGAGTTGATGCATTACTTTTTGGGATTGGAGTTGTGGCAGAAGGAGGAAGAGATCTTCCTTAGACAAGGGAAGTACTTAATTGATATCTTGAAGTGATCCAGGATGAAAATTTGTAAACCTATGTCAACGCCACTTGTGACCAATTGGAAAAAGATTGATGCTTCTAGATCAAAGGTAGTGGAGCTGACTTTATATAGATAGTTGATAGGATCTCTTATGTATCTAGTCAACACCAGGCTAGACATTTGTTTTGTAGTGAACTCACTCAGTCAGTTTATGGTGGAACCTAAACGTGTGCACTGGATAGCTGTGAAGCATGTTTTGAGATATCTTTGAGGCATAGTTGATTATGGGTTGAAGTATGTTCAATAGGATGGTGTGAAGCTTGAGGGGTTTACCGATGTAGATTGGGAAGGTAGTACAGCTGATTGGAAGAGCACTTCAGGGTGCAGTTTTAGTTTGGGATTAGGAGCAGTCTCTTGGTACAACAGGAAACAGAAGTCAGTTGCACTAAGTTCTGTAGAGGCTAAGTATATTGCAGCCAGTATGGCTACATGTGAGGCTATCTGGCTTCGGAAACTTCTAGCTGGGCTCTTTGATCAGGAGTGGGATCCTACAATTATTTACTGCGATAATCAGAGTTGTATCAAACTCTCTGAGAATCCAGTGTTTCATGACAAGTCAAAACACATTGAGATCAAGTACCACTTCATCAGAGATTTTGTGGAGAAGGAGATAGTGAAGCTCCATTACATTCCTACGGACGAACAAATAGCAGATATCTGGACAAAGGCCTTGATGAAGAGCAAGTTTGAATTCTTTAGGGACAATTTGGGTGTGATGCAGAACACCTTCCTCGCTAAGAGGGAGTGTTGATTTTTGTAGCTTGAAAGGTGGGATGTGGATTTGTTTTAAAGCAACTTGAGTTGGATATGCTTTAAATCACTTTAAAGCAAATCAAATTAGATATGCTTTAAAACAATTCGAGTTGGACTTTTAGAAACAACAAGATTTTTATTCTTTAATAGAATGTTTTCGAGTTTGTGAGGATAAGATAAATCTAAGAGTGATTTTTATGTGTAATTAAAGCCAAAGAAAGCAAGGAAAGATTCTTTCCTTGCACACTAAGTAAAGCAACTAGGCTCTATAAATATAAGATTGTTGTAGCAAACTCACATTGTATTTTTGAAAGAAAAGTTTGTTGTTAGGATGAATAGAAGATCCAACATTTGCAAGTTTTTCCCCGCATTGGGGTTTCTTAGGTATATTTGTGTTATTGTCTATTTGTTATTGGCTTCATGTTATTTTTGCTTCCGCTATTATTAGTTGTAAATTAACCTAGTTGTATTAATTGTTATAAATCGGATTTCTTTCTGTAAATTTATTGTGCAATTAATTTGTTGTTGGGTTATAGAAATTAACAACATGAAATACCAAAACCCCAATTTAACCCACTCATAGAACAAACCTGTACAAATTTCCCATATAAATGAAGCGTCAAAAATTCGCACCGCCTACAAATAAAAGTGATATAAGTAAAAGCTAAGATAGATGAATTGCAATATCATCTTATTTTACACTAGGGTTTCCATTCAGAAATTGAAAACTGAACAAATATACAACGAACATGAGATTTTGAAATTGTCTCGACAGAAAATGAATTTACATAAACCAAATATACAATCCATAAAAAATTAGAGCCCTACAAAGGGTTTCGGCCTGAACTTTCCACAAATTTTATGACACAATTGATGCTAACAAGCACCGTCTAAACTTTCCACCGTGAAGAGCTTAAGCACTGGTAAATTTGGCTATTCAAATACAAAAAGAGGAAATTTCATCTATGTTCATAAAGAAAAGTGACCTCATGTAGGCCATGATGAAACCCTACCAATGCTGAATTTTTTTAAAGGACACGAACCGAAACAAATCTCGCTATAGCAGGTGCTTCAATCTATTCACAACAAATGAGAAGTAAGTCTGAAACAGATTTATAACAAATTTTGGCCCTGACAAATCAGCTCCTAGGCGGTGATCAAGCAACTCCATATATGAGGTGGGTTTATAGGTGCCATCAGCTATAAAAAACTCAGGTTAAAAAACATTGTTTTTACCTGTCAGTGGTCACATTTCCCGGAAAACTTTTCCATCAACAGACAAAATATCCGACGTGAGACAACTTCCCAGCTAGAAGCTGGCGCAAAATATAGCCTATGGGCTGAATTACAGTATAGTTGTATTCAAGATTAGGAACTTAATTGCTTGAGGGATATAAAATAGTATTTTTTTCTCTGCACCTTGATAGGAGTATAATTATGTGAATAGAATAACTCATAAAATGAAAGAAGTAAAAATGGTAATTTTAAGTAAAAAAAAGTTTTAATTGAAAATTTGGGTTGATTATTACAATCTCACAAGTATTGAAGGAAGTCAATGATTTGGAAATCTAATCTCATGTAAGCATAATTTAAGTGGCATGACCATCATGTTTGTTATAGTGCATGTCATTGACCATGCCCAAATGGTTGAAACTTGAAATGCAATGTAATATATAAAATTGGCATTACATTAGGATGGAGCAGAATCTAGATGTTGGGGTTTGGAAACAGAATAAATTTTATTTCTGTGTGCATATATATGGTGGGGTAAAGCTTGCAGTTTAAGCTTTAGAACTTTTATAATTTTTTGTAAGAATAAAGATTATATTTTAGATCATTTTTTCTAGAAACATACTTCATTTAAGTTTAATGAATGTTGTTTATGAGCGCCACAACTTATTATCTATAAATATAATGTGGCGATGTTTGTCTTCATTGTGCTAATTTGCAAATATGAAATGAAATGTATTTTTTCTTAGAATCTTGCACAATTTATGTCATGTTAAGGTAAAATTAGTAATGGCATAAGCTATAATTGCTATCCTTGTAGAGAATGCTTCTATTTGTCAATGTTTATTCTTGCAACTAATGGACGACTTCTCTTTCTCTTTCTCTATCCTTGATTTTTTTCTGTCTTTCTCTGTCTCTCTCCTATTTTATCATTTGATCTTTATGCACTGTTAGAGGATATAATTATATTATGTTATCCCTCAAACTAAGCTTCCCATAATCTACACCCAACTACACTTAAAACATCTCTGAGCCCCTTGTTCAAAGGATATTTTATCTCTCTCAAATATACCTACAGATTGAAGATCAGTACCCTAGAGAACTTAAAAATTTCTTTAATCTTCTTTCAAGAGATTAATCATCACTTTAATTTACAACTATTTATCTTGTGTCATTTTTAGCACTTACCTTTAAGATCTATATAAGAAACTATCTTGTTTGTGAATAGTTGCCCCTAATTACATTACGAAGACTTTCAAACCATCTTCTAATGCTAGAGAAGTAGAATAATGCTTTTGAAAGCAATCTTTTATGAAAACTATGGAAAGAAATAAAAGAGAAAAATATAGTTCCCTTCGTTACGAGGATTTTCAAACCATCTTCTAATGAGGGAGAAGTGGACATTGCATTAGCAATAATGCTTTAAAAGCAATCTTCTACGAGAACTATAAAAGGGTATAAAAGAAAAAAAAATTCCATCATAATAAGTGGTGTGTTCAAACCCTAAGTGATGGACCAAAGCAAAGTACGGAAAAATTGAAGTACAAAATGGGTGAAGGAAGAGAAGCTTATAAACACCACAACATTATAGGAGCAGGCCATAGAAACCCTTCTTGAATGATTTTCACTTACTCTTCCATATTCAAATGACTGAAATCAGTGCTCAACATTAAAATTGATCTCACACGAAGCTGCCTGTTATCAAAGGGGGAGAGGCCTTTTAAAGTGTTCATAAAATATGTAAATGTCAAATTAAACATTACAGATAGGAAACGCCATAAATCATAAACCGAGGCAGACCTTTCATTTTAGAGTAACAGCGCAATTGAATGTGAGTGTTCTGAATGTATTCGTCTTATTTCTATAAAGATACTGAGTTTTATAAAGTAGGAGCAGCTATAAGCTACTCATACACACTTTTTAAGATCACAACATTTATCTTATTACCATTGTTGGGTTCTGTTAATCACGGAGCTATTCATACTTATTACAATGGTTTCCTGATAATTGTCTAAATATCTGCGCAGCTGAGGGCACTGCACTTGCCAACACTAGAACAACCGCCCAAAACATAGCAGCAATTTTCACTAGGTTTGGATGACTCTCCACCCACGCACTAATTTTCACCATAGTCCGTTCTTTGTACCATTCATTAACACCGCTCTTCAATTCCATAAACTTATCTTCATCAGCGAAAGTGAAATTAATTCCTTTGCACAGACCATTGAACAGGTCACTCGCTTCCTGATCAGTCCCAATGGAGCTCTGAATTATTCCCCTCTTCCTCAGCAAAGCCACGTCCTCCACAGTCTCCATCAAACTATTCATCAGAAATACATACTCTGAAATAACGGTGAGTTCTTTTTCTTGGCAGACGTCCACAGCCATGAGGTTCCTGAAGATCAATTCTGTAGCATCAGAGATCCATATCACAGGGAGAAACAGAGTCTTTTTCTGTTCGTCGAAACGGAGGTCCTTGGCTGAGGGAACTCCCTCGTACTTCTTAAACTTCATCCCCCTCTTGTATAACTCTGTAGCAGAAGCCGCGAGGTATTGATAATTAGACTCTTTCTTAGGTTTATGAGCAGCTGTTTGACGATGAAGACCACGAAGATAACGATGATGTCTGCCCTCTGGTACTGTAATATGAATACCCCCTGCCTTCTCTCCTTCACCGGTAGTCTTGGACTCCTGCACAATGAAATCATGGAAAAATCCCAAAATGTGTTTGTATTGCTTCAGATTTATATACTTTAACTTGAGTTCTTCCTTCAATTTTTTCTTGCGTTCATCACGCTCTGTTGGCGATTCCCCTGTTTTTGGCTGCAAGAAAGGGTGAGACAAGACTTGAAAATCAGAAACTCAGAAGAATATTTTTTCATTCCCATTTTACAATGAATCTGTACAGGTTCATATACATACTCAGATCCTACAATCAATACTCAGATCCTACAATCATGCTGTGTGCGTTATCTATACAGCTGCACTATCTACAGGATAGGAAAGTATCCGACAACAGTTAAGGGAAAAACAGAAGACAGTTTAGGAAAGAATCAGAAAAAATCAGAATATCGCAACACTCCCCCTCAAGTTGGTGCATAGATGTCACACATGCCCAACTTGCCCAAAAATGTCGAGAACACTCGACTTGAAACTGCTTTGGTGAGAATATCGGCCAACTGATCCTCTGATCGAATCGTAGGCAGCTCCACAATCTTCTCATCTAACTTCTCTTTAATGAAGAATCTGTCTACCTCCACATGCTTTGTACGATCATGTTGAACCGGATTATGAGCAATATCACAGGCTGCTTTATTGTCACAATATAGTTGAATTGGCCGCCTAGGCGGATAGCCCAAATCTATTAGGAGAAGTCTTAGCCACAACGCTTCACATACTCCAAGTGCCATACCTCTAAATTCTGCCTCTGCACTTGATCGTGCAACAACATTCTGTTTTTTGCTTCTCCATGTAACGAGATTACCTCCTACAAAGGTGAAATAACCTGAGGTAGAACGCCTGTCATCTACTGCTCCAGCCCAGTCAGCATCAGTATATGCATCCACATTTTGATAATCCTCCCTTTTAGTGAATAAAATTCCTTTTCCAGGAGCAGACTTCAAATACCTCAAAATGCGCATAACTGCATTCATATGTTGCTCTCCAGGATTATGCATAAACTGGCTAACAATACTCAATGCATAGGCAAGGTCCGGCCTTGTGTGTGCTAAGTACATCAATCTTCCTACAAGTCTCTGGTATCTTCCTTTATCAACTGGTACCTGATTAGACTCAATACATAACTTCAATCTTTCTTCCACTGGTGTATCAGCTGGTTGACATGCTGACATACCAGTTTCCCGTAACAAGTCTAAGGCATACTTTCTTTGAGACAAAAAAATCCCTTTATCAGATCGAGACACTTCGATCCCAAGGAAATATTTTAAGGGACCGAGGTCTTTCATTTCGAATTCTCTGGACAAGTAAACCTGTAGAGCCTTCCTTTCTTCAGGATCATTTCCTGTAACCACCATGTCATCCACATACACAATAAGTGCAGTGATCTTACCCTGTTGTTTCTTTAGGAATAAAGTGTGGTCTGAATTGCTTTGACGGTAACCAAAGGCTTTCATAGACTTTGTGAATCTTCCGAACCACGCCCTCGGAGATTGTTTCAATCCATATAGTGATTTTTGTAATCTGCACACCTTCTGACTATGTATTTCTGGTATCATGCATCCGGGTGGGAGTTCCATGTAGACTTCTTCGGACAACTCTCCATGTAGAAAGGCGTTCTTCACATCAAACTGTTGTAATGGCCAACCCAAGTTCGCAGCTAGAGACAACAAGACACGTACTGTATTGATTTTAGCTACAGGTGCAAATGTCTCTGTATAATCGATCCCATAGGTTTGGGTGTACCCTTTTGCCACCAGTCTCGCCTTAAAGCGTTCAATTGTACCATCTACTTTGTACTTCACAGTATAAACCCAACGACATCCAACTGGTTTCTTTCCTGGTGGACGGTCAACAAGTTCCCAGGTTTTATTTTCCTGCAATGATTTCATCTCCTCATTCATAGCGGCTTTCCATCTTGGGTCAGCTAAGGCTTCCTGCACATTGTTAGGAATAGATACAGTAGATAACTGATTTACAAATGACTGATTTGATTCTGACAAACGATGGTTAGACACATAATGACTCATGGGATATCTAACTTTACTAGAAAGTTCGGGTTCATATGTGGGTTTAGGGATACCTCTGGTGAGACGCTGTGGTAGCTATTTTCTAGATGGTTCAGGAACATCCTCAGTAAGCGATTGGTGTGGTGTATTGGCTGCCTGTGGGGTGAGGGACTCAGACGAAGGTGGAGCCACAACTTCTATTTCCACAACTTCTGTTTCTGGCTGTTCATCACTATTTTGATCCAAGGTTCTATCATACACCTCCAGTTCACCCACTTCTTGATTAATAGGTTCAGAGAGTTCCACTTCTTTAGAGATGTCTAAGTTACCCACATCTTCAGAGATGTGAACATCAACATCTTCAGAGATGTGATCATCATAGTGTAGAGTCTGAATTTCCTTCTGGTACTCCCCCTGAAGTTCAGGCTCAGAGGAAAAATACATCGAGTCTTCATGAAAAACTACATCCAATGTAATGAACATTCGTTGGGTTGGAGGATGATAGCATCGGTACCCCTTTTGATAAGCAGCATATCCTAGAAAGACACATCGCAGTGCCCGAGGAGATAACTTGTTGCGCTGATGCTTATGGAGGTGTACAAATGCTACACAACCAAAGACGTGAGGAGGTAAATTTGGTACAGTTGGAGCAACAACCGCCTCAGCGAGAACCTGGGATGGTGTCTGGAAATCAATAGTGCTGGAGGGTACCCGGTTAATCAAATATGCTGCAGAGGTAAGTGCTTCGCCCCAATAAGACAACGACATATGGGCTTCTATCAACGAAGCACGGACAACCTCCAACAAGTGACGATTTTTTCTCTCAGCCACCCCGTTCTGCTGAGGTGTATTGGAACAAGTAGTTTGATGTATAATTCCGTGTGCTTCCAGATATTGCTGAAGTTCAGAACTCAAATATTCACCTCCATTGTCACTATGGAGAACCTGAACTTGTGCATTGTACTGAGTACTAACCATGTTATAAAATTTTTGAAATAACAAGTTCACTTCACTTTTAGACTTCATTAAGCACACCCAAGTCATTCTAGTACAATCGTCAATAAAAGTAACAAACCAACGTGATCCACCCAATGTAGTGACTTTGGATGGACCCCAAACATCAGAATGTATGACCATAAAAGGAACTAGACTTTTATTCAAAGTTAATGGAAAAGAAGCACGATGGCTTTTTGCAAGTTCACAAACTTCACACCGGAAGCTAGAAACAACAAATTTTGCAAATAAACTAGGAAATAATTTCTTCAGGTAACCAAAGGAAGCATGCCCCAGACGTCGATGCCATAACCAGATTTCAGATTTATGCTTCTCCCCCTCAGAGCTATCCACCATTAGAGCTTGACGCAGCTTGTCCGAACTCTTTGACACCAAGTCCAAGTAATACAACTTCCCTCGCCTAACACCACAACCAATCGTTTGCCTCGTTCGGATGTCCTTAAACACACAAAAATCAGGCCAGAAAATTACAACACAAAGTAAAGCAGCGGTGATTTGGGAAACTGACAACAAATTGTAATCCAAAGATGGAACAACTAAAACAGAATCTAGATTCAAAGTATCAGTGAGAGGTAAGGGTCCTTCTCCGATAATTGGGGCCGAAGAGCCATTGGCAGTGGAAACAAATTTTTGTGAGGACGGTTTAAGAGATGAGACCTGACTAGAATCAAACATCATATGATCCGTAGCACCGGAATCAATTATCCATGCACTATTAGAAACAAGTGCAGACATATTTAAAGCCTTACCACCATTACCTGCCGCTGTTGCTAATGCTGAGATCTGTCCAGCAACATCATCCTCTGTCTTTGTTTCAACAAACGCAGCACTGGAGGTCTTTTTTGAATTCTTCTTCCGTGAATCGCGGCTACGATCCCACCATTCTAGATACCCCACAAGTTCAAAGCAGTGACTTTTGGTATGACCAGTTTGATTGCAATGGGTGCATTTGTAGGTGGATTTATCGGCACCATTAGTGATCTTAGGCGTGCTTTGAGAAGGCCGGTTCTGATTAGATCGGTTTTGGGTCACCATGGCTGAAGCTTCAGCCTTTTCTGGTTCTCCAATCATCGTTGTGCGTCGAACAGCTTCACGGCGGACCAATGCATAACATGCTTCTAATTCAGGAATAGGATCCTTTCTCAAAATTTCACCACGGACTTGTTCGAAGTCACCATCTAATCCAGCAAGAAAAATATGCACCCTTTGTCGCTGAACTGATTTTCGGTAAGATTCAACATCGTTCTCACTTTCCATGATCACCTTATCACGATGATCCAACTCACCAAAAATCTCGGTTAATTCTCCATAATACACAGAGAGTGTTCTGCCATTCTGTTTGGCAGAGAAAGCCCTCTGATTCAAGAAAAATACCTGCAGTTCATCTGCTCCATCATAAAAAGCCTTAGAAAGGGCTTTCCAAATATCTCGAGCAGTGGGTAAGCGAATGTATCGCTTCATAATTTCTGGGGACATAGACATCAACAACCATCTCTTAACCTTTTGATTGTCTGCATACCACTTCTCATATCCATCATCCTTCTCGGTAGGTGGCTGTGAATTACCACGAATGAAAGAGAGTTTCTCCTTCTCAGCAATATGCATCTCCATGATTTGAGACCACAGATCATAGTTTGTTTCATTGAGTACAATCCCTGCATTGAAGGATGAACCTTCAGATTGAATAATAATGGGAGCAGATTTGGGCTGAAGTGCTTCCGAACCTGAATCGCCCATGGTTCAATAAAGAGGAAAAAAAATTAAAAATTAAAAAAAATGATTCAAAATTCGTAGCTCTGATACCAACTTGAAAATCAGAAACTCAGAAGAATATTTTTTCATTCCCATTTTACAATGAATCTGTACAGGTTCATATACATACTCAGATCCTACAATCAATACTCAGATCCTACAATCATGCTGTGTGCGTTATCTATACAGCTGCACTATCTACAGGATAGGAAAGTATCCGACAACAGTTAAGGGAAAAACAGAAGACAGTTTAGGAAAGAATCAGAAAAAATCAGAATATCGCAACACCAAGGCAACTATACCATCATGAATCAGTCTAAGCAGCTCTATCCTTGCCTTTTCTTCTGTGCAATTGTCCTCCATTTGCAATAGCCCAAGGAGGAGGACTATGGGAACCTGATTTTCAAGCAATAGTAGATCAATTAGGATATCGACTTGACAAGAACGGACCCTGTTTCTATTAAAAAGAGGATCCAGGTTCCTTTGTGATTCATCACTGAGAAGCCTAAGAGTCTCTAGAATGAAGCATCCGTTGAGAGTGAACAGCCACGCAATGATTTCTTCCTTACAGTCTGATTTTACTTCGTAGCTTGTTGTAATTTCTGGAAGCAAGCTCTGTACTTTTTCCACTAGAAAGTGTGCGTGCTTTTGATTTTGTGGGCACCTTTTCGCTGATCGATTTACAGCCTCTACTTTGTGTAACTCTATTTCAGAGAGTGTCTGAGACATCCTGTGATGAAAGAGGCCCAAAGAGACCACTCAAGGCACATACACATCTCTGTTTAAGCCCTTGAGATACATGGGTACTTTGTTTATGGACACACGAGAAAGCTTTCCTGAGTTATAATCTGGCTTAACATCTTCGGCCTTGTGATATTTGAATTTTCCCTTCACATTATCAAACCATGAGTAACGTTCCTCTGAATCTACTACCTCTATTGCCAATTCATTGACAGCCTAGTTTATGCTCGTATTCGCCATTGTGAACAGTGAGAAGACCCTGGGGATTAAAACTAAATCTGAATAAGATATCTGGAAACAAAATTACCCAGTTGTTTATAATTTGTAGAAGAGCTCAATCTTTCCTGTAATGCTTATCTGAGATGTGTGAAATTCTGCTTTAAGCACTTCACCTAAAACAATCAAGCGCCAAACATGTCAATCATCAATTACCATCACACAGAACATTTCAGTAGTATCTTTTAAAATCTCAAAAGGATCCCTCAAGAATGAATGCTTGTTTTAAGCGAGCAAAACTCTACTTAAAGGTTAAGCAGTTCCAAGATTTGAATAGGAAACTATAGGAAACATATCGATTCATTAACCACCTCATTAATAATATGTTACTTTTTATATATAGTTAGAGACTAGGAAAAAAAGACATCATAGATTAAAATTTAAACTAGAAACCAATGGGTAAAGCGAAGAAGTGTGGATAGTCAATTGGGTAGTTATTTGGTTTATTGTTTACATACATTTATGTAGCATACATGAAGTCAATTGGTAGGCTATTTTTAAAATGGTTTTGTTTGTGAAACAAAGGTCTTAATGGAGAAGTGTCGCTTAAAATCAAATATGCATCTACATACAGGGATCCAAACACAACTAAAACAAAACCTTTGAATTGGGAAGATAATAAGACTCCATTATCAATAGGATCATGATATGTTTGAAATAGGGAGAGAGGAAGAGAGAGGGAGATATGTGGATAAAAAG